>CM055905.1:63937451-63968951 GCA_029582155.1 Panopea generosa | reverse complement strand
ATTGTCTGAAACAGTAACATAGATGGCGCTGTAAAAACCCTTCATTTTTACATCGATTGTGAAACTAGTTTACAGCTGATAAAAAAATCGCGCTTGTGTTCTTCCTGACCAGTACTTTACATGTGTGGGTAAAATGGCTTTCTCGAAAACATACCAAATGACCATGAGAAGGAGATCGAACTATTGACCATTTGATTCGCATTATATGCGGATACAGTGTCTTTTTCAAAGAAACACATTGCTCTAGACAGGGGATCGATCCATTAACCCTCCTCCGATCCTGGGTCCCATGTTCTGACATAGATCACGAGCTCCATAAACATGCACATGTGTGCGCGTGAATATGAAAACCTTTAACCTTCAAAAAGGTGTCTTAAACATAAAAACGAAAGTTTCTAATAGTTGATTAGAACATTGTCATTATATTCAATTAAATAAAAAACGAAAAAAAAGAGATACAGCTTATATATAATAATTGTAATTATTATGATAATATATGTAGTTATAATACAATCTTTATTTAACAATATAATTCATTTAAACAAGTATATCTTACATGAGACCCGTCAATATATATACATTATTGCATCTAAACACTAGAAAGCACAAACATTTTCCAGTGATTTCCACCATTCAAAAGAATACCATTACAAATGGTATAGTAGTATTACTATTAATATTAACATGACAATTTAAAAAAGTATTTCTTACACGAGGCCCTTAAATAATCATTTTTATACATTAATTGCATCTAAACACCAGACAATACAAACATTTTCAGTGATTGCACAATTCAAAATATTACAATAGCAAATGGTACAGTAGTATTTCTAAATTAAACCCCAAAACCAGCATTTTTTAAAATTCAAAACGCTAACGTTTGCTCACCATATCACTTCAGATAGAATTGATATTTATATACAGACAGCTGTTCTTTACATTTAAACGATAAATATGCCGTTTGTTAATTCCATAAACTCACTCTGGAGTTAACGGTATATAATCCCAGTGTCGTTATTAAAAGAGACGATTCAAAATTGCGCTATCACCACATTCCGTATTCACAAGTAATCACACAATTAATATATCAACTGTAGCATTCATTTAATTGATTAACAAAAAACTAGAATCCGCTTTAACTCAAGTTGAGATCTTTTGTGAATAAGTAGTTCACTATTCACTTTTTATCTCAACTATAACTTCATGATTTAAATGGAATACAAGCCATCTCATACTCAATCGATTCAACATGAACTTATGAAATAATTAATTAATTAATTAATTAAGACGAACAAAACTTACAAACCTGTGTATGGGTTTCGACCAGATGATTTGATGAATGCACACTCATCCCTTTTATACGCAAGTTGTAGGGACTAACCACAGATATTCATAAATCACTCGTGCGTGATGTATACTTGTACTGCATTTGAAGAAAAAAATGTTGTCGAAAAATTAACTAACGGCTGCGATGTTCTGTTGAATCATGCATTCTACACGCATTTTGTACGTGCTAATGGCATGTCCTGGTAGTACAGGCGTTTTTCACAATGTTCTGATGATTATACAACTGCTTATTGTAATATCAAATGTTTGGAGTTCATTTAATCAATAAAATAATAATTAAGTCATACTGGTTTGTAAATTAATTATACTTTTTTATTGTATTTCAGGCGACTTGTTAACTGCCATGACTTGTTTCCTTTAACTTACACTCTTTTTCAAGGTCCTTACTGCTCAGATCTAATTTTAAATCATTGGAAATATTTGTTTGAGTTTTTAGCGTCATTGTTATGTCATCCAGAAGATCAATATACCTAATCATTCTTTCGAGGGATTCTGGAAGATTAATCAAGACTCAGGTACGGCTTTCTCCGTAAGTAACTGGTAACTTATCCACTTATATCAGTGGTGACAGGCGAATGACAATAAGATGCATTGTCGTTTATCAATCGTCATGGATACTATGGATAGGCGGAGATATGAACTCACGACCCCTGTATTGATTGTTAGATTATCTGTTATAAATTAAATAATCTTATTAAACTTAAAGCTTTTATTTTACTAAAAAGCAGTTAATACCCTTTTTGCAATTTTGCGAGCCATTCATTTCTATTAACAGGTCAATCCATGGCATAGGTGTGGCTTGCATGAGTCACATTTAGAAACAAGCGTGTCTTGCATAGCTTAATCCTGGAAACAGACGTTCCTTAATAAAAAGGAAAAGATTTTCGGTAAATTTTCAAACAATCACAACAGAGACAACATTTCAAAAACAATAAGATAAAGATTTTAAGCAAGACATGAAGACGATTTTGTAGTATTTTAATTTGATCATACATGTAACATGAAACTCACCTTTAAACATTCACATTTTCGAGATACATACTTTCACATCGGCCAGTTTTTGATTTTAATGGTTCGAAATTTTAAAATGCTAATATATGCCTAAGAGGTACAATGATCTCTCAGTATATTTCTATATGATATTAAATTCTTATTAAAAAAGTTTGTAAGTACCTGACATTTTGCGTCTAACACCCCATACACCATAATAAAATGATTGGTTTGATGTACATTTCTTTTCCATTCGATTTTGTACATATGATTTTCTTAGTAATAAAATTTCAATACACTTATTTTTAGTGATAGTGTTATTAAAATGATACGTTGATTAATACTATCAACCGTAATTGTAATTATGATTTTTTTACAGCATCTGTTAGATTTACCAGTGACATATAAACAGATAGGCAAGTGTCTAAATTCCAGGTGGCTTATTTGTCGTTTCCTTAATCTTGGAAACGCAACTCCTCCTGAATACATTTTTGTGATTTTGATATTAAACTTAAAAAAAATTTATTGTAACTTGGGGTGGTGAATTGTCTTTTACAAAATTTCAAGAAATAAAGAGTTTTTACGCTTACAGTTATTTTTGTGCAACTATTTTCTCATTTTAGTCCATTATTAAAGTAAGAAATAAGAGAAACTTTTTCTAATATCTATATGAAATTTTCGCCACCAATGGAAAACTTACTTCTTCATTTTTTCTACTTATTTTTCGATGGTGTGTTGTTACACATTTTTTTAAAGGTGGTTCTACTCAGTCTGAATGAGTCTAAGTAGAACTGGATATGCCATATATAACCTGAAATGTGTTGAAAATGGCGTTAAACCTCTTTAAAAAATAAATAACAATTAACTTTCAAAAATTATATTTCCTTTTAAACCCGTAGTCATTTGCATTCAGAAGAAAAAATATTAAATAATTGATAAATGAAAATAGTAATCATTTTTATTAGCTTTATTAAGCCGGACCCGATGAGCTTAGTCGGTAACGCGTCTGACTATTATTCCAGAGATCGTTAGTTCGGATCCCCGCCTAGCAACAGTCTCCGTGATGATTGCTATTCGACATTGTGTTCAATGGGAAAGTTATCAGTTACCTGCGGAGATGGTGTGTGCTAGAGTACTGGTTAACCTTTCAGAATCCCAGGAAATAGTGGTAAGGTTAACTGATCGCCTGTTAGTCCTCGATGTCATAATATGATGCAATATAAAGGCTTCAACAAATCAGTCATTATTAGCTTTACGTTGGAACCAACATTGTTAAATCAAAGATGTAATTTAAGTCACTAGCTTTACAATGTTCTCACGTCAGTATTTTACTTGATCTGTTTTATGTCTCATTACAAAGTTGCACCGCGTTTATGCCAAGGTTAACTGAATTTTGCGCTTAAAACAGTCCATTATGATTTGATTTGAAAAACAAGTGAAAGTAAGAAAAAATCAAATTACTTAACACGTAAATAACGTTATTTCGGTTCATAGACAATCTTCATCAGACGCTCACTGATATGAATATATAGCATATTATAGTTAAACGTCTGTTGAGTCGGATCGCGACTTATACGTCTCATTTCACAGTTGAAATTTTATCTATATACATATGGTTTATGATTTTCACGTAAAATATACATCCACATAGAATTGTTTTCAAATGTCTTTTTTTAAAGCAGGAATGTATCGCCACATAAATATGCAAAATAACTGGTAACTTGACGAGTTTGTTTTTATAAAGAAGGTACAGTGACACCCTAAGATCTGTTTTTAAAAAGAAGTCTTCAAATACTCATTAGTATAAGCATCAGTTAAATCATATAAAAGTCACTTTTTAACACCAGTGATGTCTTGATGCAGTATTTTCTATGCTAGCGTTTGTTATACACATATGCAGCAAATCGCTATGAAAAATGTTGAAAATATTTCAAACACAATTTCTTAAGCGCAAGAATCGTGTTATCGTGGGGTAAATAAGCGCAAATATGTTATGAGACGTTCTTATACCGTTCTAAAGTTCTGCCCAATGTCATTTACGGCTAACGAAATTGCATGTGTAGGTGTATTCCACCATTGATTTTTTGTTATTTTTACAGTATAATCATTAGTTAAATCCTGTAAAAGTCACTTTTAACACCAGTTATGTATTGATGCAGTATATTCTATGCCAGCGTTTGTTATAATCATATGCAGCAAGAAATCACAATCGCTATGAAATCTTTTGAAAATATCACAAACACAATTTTTTAAGCGCAAGAATCGTGTTTACCGTGGGGAAAATAGGCGCAAGTATGTTATGCGACGTTCTAATACCGTTTTAAAATTCTGCTAAATGTCATCTACGGCTACCCAAATTGCATGTGTAGTTGTATTCCACCATTGTTTTTTGTTATTTTTCTATTGGAAATAATAAAAGTTTGAAGGCTTGTCATTCATAGTGAGACCCATATGAAAGAAGTAAAACTTACATTTTACTGTTTGTCAACCTCTGCACGACCAAAATATGATGAAAAAAGTAGGTGTCAAGAGTCATATTAGAGATTTTTCTTCTACTCAATGTACACTGAGTAGACTTCCGAAATCATGTATTTATACCCAAATTTCCAAGCATCATTTTTTTTATAAATTCATAATTCAAACATGACAGTTCTTTCAAAATGTTCAAAATACATCAATAATATCATACAAATAAAAAAGAGCTTTAAAATAATAAAAATACGTTTTTAAAGAAGAAGAAGAAACAACTGCCATTATACGGCTACACCACAGAAGCACTTCCTTTTTCATATGATGGTACCCTGCCTATATGGGAATCTTACTGACCAAGTCTATTGGATAGTCATTAAAATTAAGCAATATTTAAAAAGATGTGTTTTTTATTTACTCAAAATGTGTACACTGTTGACAAAGTGAAAGTAGACTTCCGAAATCATGTATTTATACCCAAATTTCCAAGCATCATTTTTTTCCTAAATTCTCAATTCAAACATGCAATGCTTTCAAAACGTTAAAAAAAGATCAATTATGCCATTAAAATAAAAAAAATAAGCATTGAAATAAGGAAAATACATTTTCAAAGATGAAGAAACAAGAATTATTTATAATCGTCATTATGCGACTGCACCACAGAAGCACTTCCTTTTTCAAATGATGGTACCCTGCCTATAAGGGAATCTCACGGACCAAGTCTATGGGATAATCATTGAAATTAAGCAATATTTGTGTTTTTATTTACTTATTATGTGTTTTATAACATTTCGATGTTTATTTTAACATTAATGAACGCAATCCTATCTAAAGTTATAGTAAATATGTAGATCTAATATTTCCTATTGAAAAATATGTCTCAATTTATATCATATTCCTTACTTGATAAAAGTAGTCATTATGGATCAGTCCAAGACAAGATGGTTCATTTTTTAACTTTCTCTGATTTATGATGATATACTTTTTTGATTGTGTGACACTATGGACGGTTGTGTATTTTTCTAATAGAAGATATCTGGTTAATATGTTGCACTTTCAACATTTCAACAGAATATTAGTAGGATGAAGAGTTGTATCAGAATTTATGCGTCTGATAAAAATATCCTTCGGAAGCACATAATTTATGTTCGGAAATGTTCGGATATATTCGCAAATATTCTGATATACTCGCAAATATTCGGATATGTTTGGATATATAATCCACTTAACTGCCTGTTGCAATGTGTGCCCTTGCTATTGTTCACAACTGATCGGATATGTTCGGAAATATTGGGATATATCCGCAAATATTCGAATATGCTCGGATATATTCCGCTGAACTGGATGCTCCAATGTGTGCCTTTGCTGTTGTTCGCAAATGATCGGATATGTTTGGACATGTTCGCAAATGTTCGGATATATTCAGATATGTTCGGATATAATTGCAAATGTTCGGGTGCGTTCGGTTATATTCGTAAATGTTCGGATATAATCGCAAATGTTCGGGTATGTTGGAATATATTAGCAAATGTTATATTACCTATTTTGTAATATCAAATACAATTTAATTGAATAGGATCTGTACCAATTTGGTTTCGTTGTATATTTTTAAAGAATATCTTAAGATGAGATTCGTATGAATAGCACTATAATTGGTTTAAACAATATTGATTAATTAATAGTTTCACTGATTAATATAGATGACAAAGTAGACATAATCTGAAAACAAACACTATGAGCTTAATATGTTAAGCTCCATAAAGATCAATGTACCCATATTATTGTATTTGTAATGATGAAAGTGCTAACACAATTTCAGAAATCAACCAAATTCGAAACATTCTTAAATCCAGTTTCTGATTCAATATAGCATTTTGTCGTTAGGGCCACCTCGCCAATTTTCTCAATCGCGTCATTTTACAAACCTTGTATTGACAAGTTGTTGTGTTGTAAAATAGACTTGCGCACCGTAGGTCTCACAACACTATTGTCTCCCTTGAGTACTCACACACCTACAGATGACGGAAGTAGAAAATAAACTTTAGTTTTCTTTTTCTTCTATTTTCAGGGCTTTGTATTGCAGTGATTTATATTTTTCTACAATGTGTTAAATTGACAGTGTTTAAGAAATCATCACTGAAAACTTGATGCTGATACCTGATATGTGGGAAATTCTGTGTCATTTCAGAATTGCTGGTTAGAACTGCACCTTGTACGAATAATTGACAAATTATTACTCTTTAAGTCGATAGGTATCACAAAACCATTGAATTGGGAAAAAAACACGGTCAAGGTATGTTTTTTCCCAGTTTATTATTGCATATCTTGAACCAGTGATGAATTTGATACATTATGCAGATTTTATTTTTTCACTGTGTTTTGGAAATGTTACAATGGAGTCTTATGGGAAATGTAAAATATTAGTTGCAGAATAAAAAGATGTTGAAAGAAGGTATTAAAATTAACTATTATTTGGAATTTTATGAATAGTTAGACACAATCTGAATTTTTAAACGTTTTTTCATGTATTTATGATACAAATTGACAAAATTTATGCAATATCTCAATATTCATACTATCCATGAATAATATTGTATTCTGTTAAATGTGGAAACAAAATTGGTATACATCATATCTAAAGCATGGCAGAATGCTGGTTTACTCTACAGATGATCACATTGGTATTTGTGTGCCCATAGGTTAAGCTTTATACACTCTACTCATATGATTTTGCCATATTTCTGTAAAGCTATCAACCCTTAAATAAGGTGAAATAACTGCAAAATCAGACTGAATTTCCATGGGCAGGATGTTTATATTGTAAATTTTCAGCTGATTTTTACCTTAATGTATTACCTCACCCACTTATTTCTACATTAAAAAAACAGAATTGTCTGCAAAATGAAATAAATTGCATATCTATAGTGAACTGGGAGTTTGAACTATTATTGTTTAATGATTAAAAGGCAGTGGTTGCAATCTTGCCAATAGGCCAGTTTACGGATAACTTGAGTTGTTTTCGGTTGTCTTCTGTGTCGAATCATTGAATTTGGCGTAGTTTTTGTATGTTCTCCATTTTTACAGAAAATCATATAGATAAACAGAATTTTACAATGAATGCCATGTATGCATTATCTATTGAGTCTGGGTTGCCCTTTCTATATTGGAACATATGTGTAGACAGGGAAATGGAATACTTTTGCATGACAATGACTTGAATTCTTTGCTTTTGTGGTTACCATAGCATTCCGAAATTGAAAATTTATCTAAAATATATTATGTTTCATGAGTTTTGTTCCACAATATCACTTTTTGTAATCAACTTTATATGATAATGATTTTTATCCTATTTTCATACACCGGTACATTTTACCATGTAATTACGAAAGTTTTATTCTTCTTTAGACATAATTGGTCAAGCTATTATAAAACTTAGTCTTTATGATAGTGAATTCTTGATTTTTTAGTGAGTATTATTACATAATATGTTAATGTTGAATCTTTCAATTAAGAAAAATTTTAACCCATACACAGGCTGCATATATTGTTTTTTACTGTGTTTTAGACATAAATGTTACAATGGAAAATGTATAATAGTGTTGTGAGACGTGTAGTGCGTAGACCGGTTCCTAAATCCTAATAGCGATGGACGACGGAATTGGTCTAATATGTACGATTCACGCAATATGTATGTAAAATTCAAAAATTAAACATAAATGAAAGTAAAATACAAAATCACATATAATATATAAATTTATTTATTGCAGATTATCTAAACAAAACACAAAACAATCACATTACAAACAATATAAAAACACACAAAATACACCCTAAAAATTATAATACAAGATCTCATCGGTAACCAGTCCAGTCTTGTCGGGTAATCGACCTATTTCTTCCAGTGTTCCATCCTTGTTTATCATCTAATATGCTGCAATGTAAAACACCATATTATGCCATTGTTTTTTTAATGCTAACGACTTTCACAAAAAAATAATCTCTTATAATTCTTTTTAGAATAGAACGACATCAGAGACAATTTTCTAGATTCGACAAATAGAGCTGTAATTGCTATCATAAATGCATTGGCTGTTAATTGTATTGCAATTGTCCGAGGGGTGTTTAAAAATTCCCGAAATGTGCTCTTTGTAACTGGCTATAAGGAAAAGACATTCGCAAATAAATCTATGACTTTTCTCAGGAAACTAGTCAATTCAATGACTATTGACGAAATGTAGGGGTTGTACGACTTTTATAGATATTGCATACTACCTGAATGCAAATTGCATTCGTATACTATTGTCTATTTTTACCCTGTACGACACTTACATTTCTTTAGAGAAACGCCGCCGGATCCACTGCCAGATCCGCCGCCAAATCCACCGCCGAACCCACCACCGAAACCGCCACCAAAGCCAGAACCGGAGCCAGCACCGAAACCAGATCCAGAGCCGCCACCGAACCCTGAGCCGGAACCACCGCCGAACCCTGAGCCTGAACCACCACCGAACCCTGAGCCGGAACCACCGCCTAAAACAGGAACATACGTTTATAAATAATCGTATTAAATTATTGTTAAAAGGAAGTTGAATAAATTAGAAACTAATACACCTTAAAGAAGTTGTGTAGCCTAATCCCTTTACTTATGATGTGTTTACAATTTGTACAAATGTTTGTATGTACTTTTATATTGGAAACATAATAGTATTTTATATAAGTACACTATAATGACAGTTTAGTAATAGTTGTATTAACAAAAATAGAATGTTCATTTTTTAAACTTTTTCTTTTACTGACCGTATCCACCTCCATATCCACCTCCATAACCACCTCCATATCCGCCTCCGGATCCACCACGTCCACCACGGCTTCCTCCGCTGAATCCTCCAAATCCACCACCGAATCCACCGCCGTATCCACCACCAAATGCTGATCCACCTCGTCTACCGCCCCCTTGTCTGCCTCCACCGGAACTACCACCGTATCCTCCACCAAAACCACCGCCATAACCACCTCCGAATCCACCACCGCTTCCTCCACTAGACACAAACACTACTCTTTTTGCACCTGATCCACTTCCGGATCCACTCCCGAATCCGCCTCCATAACCACCGCCATAACCCCCACCAAAACCGCTTCCGGAACCGCTTCCGGAACCGCCTCCGTATCCACCACCATAACCACCGCCATAACCTCCACCAAATCCAGATGACATACCACCGCTTGATCCACCGCTCGATCCACCTCTACTTCCACCGCTAAATCCACCGAATCCACCTCCATAGCCACCACCGTAGCCTCCTCCGTAACCTCCACGTGATCCACCTCCTCGGGATCCACCACCGCTCATTCCACCTCCAGATCCACCGCCGTATCCACCTCCATAACCGCCACCGTAACCACCTCCATTGCCCCCGGATACAATTACAACTTTACCGATTCCAGCGCCACTTCCAGATCCGCCTCCGGATCCGCCCCCAGATC
This sequence comes from Panopea generosa, assembly GCA_029582155.1. Taxonomy (NCBI): domain Eukaryota; kingdom Metazoa; phylum Mollusca; class Bivalvia; order Adapedonta; family Hiatellidae; genus Panopea; species Panopea generosa. The sequence goes on along the minus strand of CM055905.1, from coordinate 63,958,661 downwards.
CACCTCCTGATCCGCCCCCAAATCCTCCTCCGGATCCGCCACCAAATCCACCTCCGGATCCTCCTCCAAATCCACCACCAGATCCGCCTCCGGATCCGCCTCCAAATCCACCTCCGTAACCTCCTCCGTATCCACCGCCATATCCACCACCGCCGCCGCCGCCGCCTCCACCACCGCCGCCTCCAACACTTCCACCTTTAAATATGGAAACACGTTTATTAGAAAAGTATAAAATCTGCATTAAGCAGCATTAAATCTTTCGGAAACTTGCTTACTGCATACGCCATATTTTTCACGCTGTTATCAAAATGAATTACCCTAACCAGCCAAAAATAAACTCAGAACTATAAGTTTATCTGTCCGGGCACTACCTAGAACATCAGATTCTATGGTTTCTATATTGTGATTGGAAGGTAAAAAATGTAAATTGGAAAGGGAGTATATTAGGATTTTTCAAATGTTCAAATTGGCTATATTATACACTGACTCTGAATTGCCAAAATAATTTATTTTTTAAATTGTGAAAATAATATATTGAAAAGGGTTTTCCTAACTTGAGCTTCACATCTAGTTTAGACTTAAAAAATGTTTCAGCTTGAAATTGCAACATATTTTGTGACGTATTAAATGCGTCACATGATTCCATAGACAGATATGAAATGACGATTTGAATTTCGTCAAGCAGTATTTAAGTGTTGTCTATTTTTAGAATCGGGATTTCTTTTCAAGTTTACCATTCTAATCGAAATATCGATTTTGGTGGATCTAATATACCGACCATTCGGATTTATTTATTTATTTATGATAACTAGAGATGCGATTGATCCATTTTAAACATATTTGTTTTGAAGACAATTATAGCATTTTCTCCCTGACATACTCCGTTTAAAAGACAAGTAAAACTTTATCGGAGCCCACTGTTGATGTAGGACTCACACCACTATTATCTCCCTTGAGTACTCCGGACCTACAGATGAAGGAGGTAGAAATAAAACTTTAGTTCTCTTTTTCTTCTTTTTTCAGGGCTTTGTACTGCAGTGTTTTGTTTTTTGCTAGCATGAGTTAAATGGTCAGTATTTTAGAAAGCACCACTGAAAATTTGGTGCTGATACCAGCTTTCTGGTCATTTCTGTGTCATTTCAGAATTGTTGGTTCAAACCGCATCTAGGGCGAATAGTTGACATATCATTACTCTGGAAATTGATAGGTCTCACAAAAGCATTGAATTTAAAAAAAAACAACCTGGTCAAGGTATACTTTTTTTCCTTTATAATTGCATATCTTGAACCAGTGAAGAATTTGAGCCCAGACACATGCTGCAGAATTTAATTTTTCACTCTATTTTGGACATAAATGTTACAATGGAGCCCTATGGGAAATGTAATAGTGGTGTGAGACGTGTAGAACATGGACGAATTAATATTTTGAAAATGTTTCAATATCCTGGGTTCAGTCCTAGATAAATCGCTTATGAAAATGGACAGATTATCTTTTCGCCAGTGCTGTTTAGAATTTGAGAGAGTTTGTTTTCATCCCTTTGGAGGGCATGATATACATTTATTTTCATTATGTTTTTCTATCCTGTTAAAAAAGCATAACTCACCTTTACCGGCGGCCAGAGCCAAGCCGACAAACAATGACGACAGGATAAACGATCTCATGATTGTCTGAAATAGTAACATAGATGGCGCTGTAAACAAAACACTCATTTTACATCGATTATGAAACAAATTCACATCTGATAAAAATTGCGCTCGTGTTCTTCTTGACCAACATTTCACAGTTAAAATTATTATAAATTTTAATTTCTTTGTGTACAGTGATATTACTATTACTAAATTAAACCTAAAACAAGCGTTTTAATAATTTAAAAAACTTTGCTTTGTCTTTAGAACATTTCGAATGCAAATATTGATCGGTTTTTCACGGTGTCCAGTTTGGGACCATAGCGGCATGTCTTTCAAATGTAGTCGAATCAACAAACTAAACTACGATGGTTAAAAGTCAAAATTTCGTTATCTCAACTTTTCATTATCGTAGTTTCTACTTTTCACTATCGTTGTTTCATTGTTTCGTTATCCTATTAAGGGGTATTGCCGGTTATTTTAAGTAACGATAAATAAACAAAAAAACGAAAACGCGATGATGTTAATACTTTCTAAATTCTTGGTTAAGTTGTTTCGTTGTTTCGGCTTGACTTAAAATAATAAATATGCCTCGATGGTCCCAACGGTACACCATAGTGTCCGTTTTAACTCAAGTTAAAGAAAGATAGTTTGTGAATGAGAAGCCTAATATTCGCTTTATATCTCAACTATAACTTTATCACTTAAATGAGATCAACGCTAAAAATCCCATACTCAATCGATACAACATAAACTTATAAAATAATTATTTAATTAATTAATTGATTAATTAATTAAGATGAACAAAAGACTACAAACCTTTGTATGGGTTGCGACCAGATGATTTGGCGAATGCAATATCGTTCCTTTTATACACAAGTTGTAGGGACTAACCGCAGACTGTCATAAATCACTCGTGCGTGACTTGTAATTATACTGTATAACTACATATGAAGGAAAAAAAATGTCGTCGAAAAATGATTTAACGACTGAGATATCCGTTTAATTATGCATTTTACACGCATTTTTGTACGTGCTCATGGCATGGTCTGTTAGGGCAGGCGTTACTCGCTATGTTCTTCTGATTATACAACTGTCATTTGTAATGTCAAATGTCTGGAGTTTTTTTCAATCGTTAAAATAACAATAAAATCGGACTGGTTTGCCGATAAATTATAAAGTTTTATTCTGAGTCAGGCGACTTGTCAACTGCTATGACTTATTTCCTTTACTTAACACTCTTTCCATAAGTTCGTTGTAGCTCCGATCCAATCTTGAATCACTGAACTAATCTTTTCATATTTAGCGTCATTTATTCTGCCATCGAAGGATACCAGACGATCAGTTAACCTAACCTCTCCTTCCTTGGATTCTTGAAGTTTACCCAGTAGTCAAGTACACTTTTCTTTGCACTTGCCAACTTAAATTAGCGATGACATGCGAATGACAACAAGATCGTATATCAGTCGTCATGGAGACTAGGGCTGGGCGGAGATTTGACTCACGACCCCTGGATTGATAGTTAGAATATGTTATAAATTAAATAAAATTGATAAATTCAATGTTTTTGAATTATTTAAAAGCAGAACTGATACAATTTTTTTTGCAATTTTTTGATTTTGTTAATCTTTTATTTCTATAAACAGGCAAATCCTGCACATAGGCGTGGCTTGCACATGTCAATCCTGAAAATAAGCGGGGCTTGCACTGGTCAATCCTTGGAATAGGCGTGGTTTGCACAGAGCTAGCCAGGAAATAGGCATGACTTACACATGTTAATTTTAGAAATTGGCGTGGCTTACACGAATCACTCCTTGAAATATGTTTGGCTTGCACAGGTTAATCCTGAAAATAGACGAGACTTGCACATGTCATTCCTTGAGATAGGCATGGTTTGCACAGAGCAAGCCTGGAAATAGGCGTGACTTACACATGTCAATTCTTTAAATATGTGTGGCTTGCACAGGTTGATCCTGGAAATAGACGCGGCTTGTACATGTCAATTCTAGAAATAGGCGTGCATTGTACTTTTCTATAATAAACTGACCTCAAAATCAAGAGGCGTGAAGTCCAAACGGCTAACGCGCATGAGACGGCCGTACATCTAGTTTCATATGCGATCGGATATGGGAATAATGTACCAGTCTGTTAAGTGGGTGGACTGGTAAATGGCATATACATTTACCTTTTGTCTTTCATTGCCGTCTCCGTGTTTTTTCAAGGGCGAATATATGTCCGATGTTTAATTGATTTTTAAAGAATTTTGAAATACATCTTGATATACAGTCAAACCTGTCTTAAGCAGCCACTCAATGGAAAGAGCAAAAATATCTCTTATGCTTAATAAGGTTGATTTTTTTACTTAAAGTATAAATATGGTAAATAGAAAATGTGGTTGTTTAAGACAAGTGGTTGCTTAATAGAAGTGACCACAAACAAAGGTTTGTCTGTTATTTGTGTTAAACAATGAAAATATGTGTCGATTTCAATACGTCGAATTTAAAGACACGTTCACAAAGGCATGACACTGTCTTGAATGGGTTTAACGTTATTTCCAATACATAAAATTTTATATATGACATATCCAGTTGTATTGGTGAAGAAAGACATCAGAATGAATCTAAGTAAAATCACCGTTCTTCCGCAAGAAATTGGCAAACTTTCCCACATAAAGTTTTTGGAGCGTGGAGCACTCGACATAAGCGGTGAGAGGGGAATGATCTTGAAACGGCGTCTTGGACCACTCGGCATCGGAGGATCCATTGATTGATTGAATGAATATTTAGCGTCAGTTTTATGCCATCGAGGATCAACAGACGATCAAGTAACCTAACCACTGTTTCCTGCAATCCTGGAAGGTTAACCAGTACTCGAGCACACGTCTCAGTAATTAACTTATATTTTCCCCACTTGGATCAGCGGTGAGAGAAGAATGATAGTAAGACACAGACACAATGTTGTATATCAATCATCACGGAGACTGTTGCCAGGCGGGAATTCGAACACACGAACCCTTGATTGATAGCCAAACGCGTTACCGACTGAGAACAAGATGGTGTATCGCCCTGATCGTCCGTATGCCACATTTGATAAACGACATTGCGTCTCATAATATTTCGTGTCTCACCGCTGATTCAAGTGAGAAAGTTATCAGTTGCTCGCAGAGACGGGAATGCATTAATACTGGTTAACCTTCCAGAATCACAGGAGCATGTGGTTTGGTTGATTGATCGTCTGTTAGCATTCGATGGCATAAAAACGACGCTAAATAGTCAAACAAATTTAACTTACCTCATAACTCTGAGGTACCGTGAGTTCGCAGTACATGCTACTTTATGGAAGGACAGTGGTACTATTCGAATTATTTCGATGTCTTCATCCATCAATAAAAATAAGTGTAATATATAACATAAGATCAAGATGTTGTTTAACCAAATTTAATAGTGTACCCAAGACGTTTTTGTACCATTTAAAATGAATGTGTTCCATAAGATTAATACCATCATAGCAATTTCATTATATATTCATTATAGCATTAAATCTCTGTGGGCTACTGGGAACACATTAATAACGATACAATCCATTAGAAAAATGAAATACAATTAATTCTAAGAAAGTATTTATTTCGAAAAGGAGAGATCTTCCCATGTTCCATGTAGTTGTTTTCCTGATATAATTGCACTCTGTTTACGAAGACGATTTATTGACTCGATCACATGATCTATTGTAATCAAAGCATCAAGTCACTCTAACAATGCGGAAATAGATGAAAAGATTAGACATTCCAAATTTAGGGTTCCTGGAACGTGTTAATACACTTTATAAACTAGTATTTATTTCTACAAGACGTAAAACAATAAAAAAGAAAAGTGTGGCATAGGGAATCGTACAAAATAAAGTGATTTATGATAATTCTAAGGCTACAACTCAAGCATTTCTTATCAAATTACGACAATTCAAAACATTATCCACGATTTCCTAATTCAAGTAACTACTGTGTAAGTTTAGTGCATTAGTAAAAACTAGGGGATCTCCGTAGCCAAGGGGTTGCTGCCACAATGGACTTACATGCCGCAGACACATGGTATGATACCTCACCCAGTCACTCACATTATACTGACACCGAGCCGACCAGATCTAGAACTGTCCTCAACAGTTAATCTGTATTAAGCAGCAACCTGTCTTAAAATGCTGCAAATGCTGCTTAAGACATGTTTGACTGGGTCCTTATTCTCAGGTGTCTTAATTGTCTTCACCCCCCTCCCCATTTCCCTCCACCCCGAGCTTTCTCATGCTATCACATAAAACATATGCATGATTGTTCAATGAAAATAGTATACAGTAAAACCTGTGTTAGTGGTCACCTCTATTAAGCAACAACTTTTTCTATTTACTATTTTACTATTTAAGTTTTAATTAACTTGTATTAAGCAGCCACCTGTCTTAAGAGGTCATTTTTGCTATTTCCCTTGAGAGGCGGCTTAAGACAGGTTTGACTGTAACTAAAATATAGCACTCGTTGTATTATACTTTCATTTTTTCAGTTGTTGTTTTTTTGTGTTTGTAATAATTTCTATTACTTATTAGTAAAGAAAAATGTTTTTATCATAACCTCTCTTCAAGTATTAATTATTACTTTACTTAAAAAAAAAACGTGTGGTTCCGGGCAAGAACAGAATCACTGTCGGTCTCTGTAGAGGTGTAGGAATCCTCCAAATAGGTGTCATGTTCATTTTATCATTTTTTTGTCATGTTCATTATTGTGGTTAAATTACTAGTGTGTGTTTCCAGGGAGCAATATAAGTAATGGCAAGAATAGGATCACTGAGGCTTATGCATGTCGTAAGACGCGACAAGTTGAGTACTACGATGCTGAAATAACACTGACACTTTGCAGATCTGCAGAAATCAAGGTTTTAGTGCATGCTGCATATTCATTTGTTGATGTGATCTTTTAATCTTATTTTCTGTTATTTTTAGAACATAATAAAATTACTTTTTTCTCTCAAAAATGTGATTGAGAGCTTAGTATATGTTGAACATTTGTAATTGTTAAAATTTGTGCATTGATTTATCACGTAAATGTATTGTATATACATGTATGTTTTATATGACGAGAAACTGTAATAGTTTAAATCAATAAAAAAATCTTCATATTCTAAGTTATTTTCTTGTTTTTATACATGCAGAGTGAACCTGGAACTTTCCTTTCTGTTGAGTTAAATAACCTACAATGTGTTGGTACGCCGTAAAATCTCATTCATTCATTCATTCATTCATTCATTCATTCATTCATTCATTCATTCATTCATTCATTCATTCATTCATTCATTCATTCATTCATTCATCCATCCATCCATCCATCCATCCATCAATCCATCCATCCGTCCATCCACGCACCCGCCCAACACTCACTCACTCACTCACTCACTCACTCACTCACTCACTCACTCACTCACTCACTCACTCACTCACTCACTCACTCACTCACTCACTCACTCACTCACTCACTCACTCACTCACTCACTCACTCAACTCACTCACTCACTCAAATTACTCGCTCGCTCGCTCGCTCACTCACTCACTCACTCACTCACTCACTCACTCACTCACTCACTCACTCACTCACTCACTCACTCATTCATTTACTTTAAAATTACTTCAATATAAAACTAAGACTAAAACAATAATGTTTAGAATGATGATGGTATGCTTAGGTCTTGCGCCTTCAATCAACATTATTGCAGTCATATAACAAAAGATGAAGCATTTATTTATTGATATACTGACATAATAAAAATAATGTTTATCACTTTATATTTCATGTTATTTAAATGCTTGGAAAATGATAAACATTAAGTCTTAGGTATATAAAAGATCTTAAATATAATCGATCGCTATTTTATATTATCGGCGGTTTACCAGACAGGTGAATAGCCCTTGTTTGTAAATCCTCATCCACGAGGCCAACCCATCCGCGGTTGTTCTCTTCTAATTGCGAAAACACCGGTCATGGAGGATTAAACGCTTTTTCTATCTCCACATTCATTTCTCATCTAACGCTACTATGTCTTTTATTTTTGCTTTTCATATTGACTTGGTTCTAGTTATCTTGGTAACTTTTCATATTTACTTGGTTCTTGTTATCTTTGTTGCTTTTCAAATTTACTTGGTTCTTGTTATCTTTGTAACTTTTCATATTAACTTGGTAATCGTTATCTTTTTTGCTTTTCATATTAACTTGGTTCTTGTTATGTTTGTTGCTTTTCATATTTACTTGTTTTTTGTTATCTTTGTTGCTTTTCATATTTACTTGGTTCTTGTTATGTTTGTAACGTTTCATATTGACTTTGTTCTTGTTATCTTTGTTGCTTTTCATATTTACTTGGTTCTTGTTATCTTGGTAACTTTTCATATTTATTTGGTTCTTGTTATCTTTGTTGCTTTTCATATTTACTTGTTTTTTGTTTTCTTTGTATCTTTTAATATTTACTTGGTTCTTGTTATCTTTGTTGCTTTTCACATTTACTTGGTTATTGTTATCTTTGTTGCTTTTCATATTTACTTGTTTTTTGTTATCTTTGTAACGTTTCATATTTACTTGGTTCTTGTTATCTTTGTTGCGTTTCATATTTACTTGTTTCTTGTTATCTTTGTAACGTTTCATATTTACTTGGTTTTTGTTATCTTTGTAACGTTTCATATATACTTGGTTCTTGTTATCTTTGTAACGTTTCATATTGACTTGGTTCTTGTTATCTTTGTTGCTTTTCATATTTACTTGTTTTTTGTTTTCTTTGTATCTTTTAATATTTACTTGGTTCTTGTTATCTTTGTTGCTTTTCACATTTACTTGGTTCTTGTTATCTTTGTTGCTTTTCATATTCACTTTGTTCTTGTTATCTTTGTAACATTTCATATTTACTTGGTTCTTGTTATCTTTGTAACTTTTCATATTTACTTGGTTCTTGTTATCTTTGGTGTTTTTCATATTGACTTAGTTCTTGTTATCTTTGTTGCTTTTCATATACTTGTTTCTTGTTATGATTGTAACTTTTCATATTTACTTGGTTCTTGTTATCTTTGTAACTTTTCATATTTACTTGGTTCTTGTTATCTTTGTTGCTTTTCATATTTACTTGTTTCTTGTTATGATTGTAACTTTTTATATTTACTTGGTTCTTGTTATCTTTGTAACATTTCATATTGACTTGGTTCTTGTTATCTTTGTAACTTTTCATATTTACTTGGTTCTTGTTATCTTTGTTGCTTTTCATATTTAATTGTTTATTGTTATGATTGTAACTTTTCATATTTACTTGGTTCTTGTTATCTTTGTAACATTTCATATTTACTTGGTTCTTGTTATCTGCGGTGTTTTTCATATTGACTTAGTTCTTGTTATCTTTGTTGCTTTTCATATTTACTTGGTTCTTGTTATCTTTATAACTTTTCATATTTACATGGTTCTTGTTATCTTTGTTGCTTTTCATATTTACTTGGTTTTTGTTATCTTTGTAATGTTTCATATTGACTTAGTTCTTGTTATCTTTGTTGCTTTTCATATTTACTTGGTTCTTGTTATCTTTGTAACTTTTCATATTTACTTGGTTCTTGTTATCTTTGTTGCTTTTCATATTTACATGGTTCTTGTTATCTTTGGTGTTTTTCATATTGACTTAGTTCTTGTAATCTATGTTCCTTTTAATATTTACTTGGTTCTTGTTTTCTTTGGTGTTTTTCATATTGACTTAGTTCTTGTTATCTTTGTTGCTTTTCATATTTACTTGGTTCTTGTTATCTTTGTAACTTTTCATATTTACTTGGTTCTTGTTATCTTTGTTGCTTTTCATATTTACTTGGTTCTTGTTATCTGCGGTGTTTTTCATTTTGACTTGGTTCTTGTTATCTTTGTTGCTTTTCATATTGACTTGGTTCTTGTTTTCTTTGGTGTTTTTCATATTTACTTGGTTCTTGTTATCTTTGTTGCTTTTCATATTGACTTGGTTCTTGTTATCTTTGGTGTTTTTCATATTGACTTAGTTTTTGTTATCTTTGTTGCTTTTCATATTTACTTGGTTCCTGTTATCTTTGTAACATTTCATATTTACTTGGTTCTTGTTATCTTTGTAACTTTTCATATTTACTTGGTTCTTGTTATCTTTGTAACTTTTCATATTTACTTGGTTCTTGTTATCTTTGGTGTTTTTCATATTGACATTATATCTTGTTATCTTTGTTGCTTTTCATATTTACTTGGTTATTGTTATCTTTGTAACTTTTCATATTTACTTGGTTCTTGTTATATTTGTAACTTTTCATACTTACTTGGTTCTTGTTATCTTTGTTACTTTTCATATTTACTTGGTTCTTGTTATCTTTGGTGGTTTTCATATTGACTTAGTTCTTGTTATCTTTGGTGTTTTTCATATTTACTTGGTTCTTGTTATCTTTGTTGCTTTCATATTAACTTGTTTTTTGTTTTCTTTGTATCTTTCCATATTTACTTGGTTTTTATTATCTTTGTTGCTTTTCACATTTACTTGGTTCTTGTTATCTTTGTTGCTTTTCATATTTACTTGTTTTTTGTTATCTTTGTTGCTTTTCATATTAAATTGGTTCTTGTTATCTTTGTTGCTTTTCGTATTTACTTGGTTTTTGTTTTCTTTATTGCTTTTTGTATTCACTTGGTTCTTGTTATCCTTGTTACTTTTTATATTGATTGGTTCTTGTTATCTTTGTAACTTTTCATATTTACTTGGTTCTTGTTATCTTTGTTGCTTTTCGTATTTACTTGGTTCTTGTTATCTTTGTTGTTTTTCATATTTACTTGGTTCTTGTTATCTTTGGTGTTTTTCATATTCAATGCGTTCTTTTTATCTTGGTAACTTTTCATATTTACTTGGTTTTTGTTATCTTTGTTGCTTTTCATATTTACTTGGTTCTTGTTATCTTTGTTGCATTCATATTTACATGGTTCTTGTTATCTTTGGTGTTTTTCATATTTACTTGGTTCTTGTTATCTTTGTTGTTTTTCATATTTACTTGGTTCTTGTTATCTTTGGTGTTTTTCATATTTAATGTGTTGTTGTTATCTTGGTAACTTTTCATATTTACTTGGTTCTTGTTATCTTTGTTGCTTTTCATATTTACTTGGTTCTTGTTATCTTTGGTGCTTTTCGTCTTTTCAAAATTACTTACTTTTTTGTTTCTTTTCATACTTAATTGCTTCTTATAACATTTATTTTATCCATACTTGCTTGTTATCTTTGGTGTTTTATACTTACTTGGTAACAGTTATTTTTGCTTCAAACTAAACTTTTCATATTTCAATTTTTCGTTAAAAATCCTTCAATTCAAGTCTCAAGAATATAAAGATGAACGAATAGCGATAGCGAGATAGACTTAAAATAAAGTGTGTACAGATCCAAAATATAACGACATTAGCAAAATGAACATGAAAAAAACAACACATAACACGACAGAATAGGATAGAATAGAATATAATGTAACATACTTTATTAAACTAGACTAGACTTGAATAGACAATACTGTAACAGAATTCACACTAATGCTCATTTAAACGTTAACATGTGTGTATTGATTTGGCGCGTGTACAGCTGTTAAGTGTACGTTTATAATTTCAATTTCTCTCATACTACCCATTAGGAAGAAACGAAAAAGCGAGAAACAACTTCGACATTATAAACATTTGTTTACACTGTTTGGTGTTTTCTACCACATAAAATAATATATTTGACCAACATAAAGTTTATTACACTTACAGTGTAACCTGTCTGAAGCAGTCAGTGAAAAGAAAACATGACATTTTCAGACAGGTTGTTGTTTAATACAGATTAATTCACGATGAAAGCTTAAAATTGGGAAATAGCAAATGTGACGGCTTAAGACAAGTGGATGCCCAATAGACGTTGCCGCGTACACAAGTTTGACTGTATTGAAAACCTGATAACGAGACGCAGTATTTTGTACGTATATTGCCATCTCGACATAATCAGCTTGGTAAAATACAATCTTCTCTGTTGATACACGTAAGTCTTGAATTTGGTAAATCAATCATGATCATAACTCTTACAGTACATTCTGCAATAGCTTGAAAGACTAAGGGAATCAATGCTGACATTTTTTTTCTAAAGCATCAACGTCTCACACTACTGTTACATTTCCAATAGGGCTACATTGTAACATGCAGCATGTTTCTGGGTTCAACTTATTCAAGATATGCAAATTGAATATAAAGGGAAATAAACATACATTGACATATTTTTAAATTCAATGGTTTTGTGATTCCTATCAATTTCCAGAGTAATAATATGTCAACTATTCGTTGCGGTTCGGACCAACACTTCTGAAATGAAACAGAATTGTCCAGATATCTGGTATCATAATCAAATTTCAGTGGTGATTTATAAAACACTGTCAATTCAACACATGGTAGGGAAAAAAATCACTGAAATACAAAGCCCTGATAAAAAGAAAAAAAAAGAGAACTAAAGATGTATTTCTACCAACTTCATCTGGAGTACTCAAGGGAGATAAAAGTGGTAGCGTGAGTCCCCAAGTGGACTTGTCACTGTATCTCGCGGCTTAACCAAGGACTTGTATAGATGGATAGGAAACTTGCATCTCCTGGCTAAATATTGATGAAATAGCACACGAAGGTTTATTTATTTGGCAATTAATCGTTCTTAATTCACAGGCAACTGATTTCTTGTACATAAACTATAAGTTGTATTTAATAATAGATGCTTAAACATGTTTCGACCGCATACAATGATCTTGAATTAAAGATACTGAGGTTAGAAGGAAAATTTCTCGCAATTTGTCGTTTTTTAGCTGTAATTTACAAATTTTGTAATTAAAAGTATTTTAACAATTTTAAACACACTTTTCTGGGAATGGTATTGTTATAATGAGAATTTCATTTTGCAATGTAAGAATTTTGATTTGTGTTCCTGAGATGAATGGAAGTTAAGATTACTGAGAACGAGATATTGCGAGAGTTTGCGTGAATACGCGAGCGTTCACAAAATCACAATCATTTGCCTTTCCTTCTCTATATAATTCCCTGGCTTGACATTAGTATGATTATCTAGCTGCTCTAGCTCCTGAAAAAGTAATAGAGTAAATCTACGCTATTTTCGGCGCATAAATTATCTTAGTCTATCCCAGAACCCGACACCTTCCGAATCCGGTCCATTAAAATCGTGTATTACACAACTACGTTCCGGTACTCTTCACATTGCAATCGAGTTAAGTCGTTATTCTCGTTTACCTAGAGACCAGTGATTCTGTAAGCAGTGTAATTTAAATATTGTCGAAGATGAAATACATTTCATATTTTGTTGCTCTAAATTTGATCGTTTACGTGAAAATTTGAATGCAAAAATAGTTGAATTATGCGATACAAATCAATCTTATATAAGTAAAATTGGTAAATTATTACAAAATAAAAGCTCAATTTTAACTATCGGAAAGTTTATAGAAAGTGCTCTTAAAACGAGGCAAATCTAAACACTTTTTTTCCATTGCATTGATTGATCAATTTTGTTATTCATTTGTTGTTTTATCTTATATGGTTAACAATGCCATGAAATTTTTCATCATTATTTATGTGTTAAAGTTATTGAAATTTTGATAACATAGTGACTGATAAGCCTTAATAGGCTGGGTATTTATTTGCATGTAGTAACGCTTTTGCAAATGTTGTAATTTTAAAATGTATTGTACCTGTCACTTTAATAAATAATATATATATATATAAATTATTATATATAAGCCCCAATGAATAAAAAATTGAAATTTTGTGCCTGTGCCATAATTCGAATCAATTGAATACTTACTAAACTGTGACGTCATTCAAAGTTTCAGTTGAAGCAACTGACTCAAATCAATCAACGTGCTCAAATGTGGTTTTCTAAACATTGCTATTCAAAGGACCCAATCGAAAGAGCTGGGTCCGTTCTACTGACTAAGCTTCACTGGTTTCCTGTTTATGCTTACATTTACCTTTGCATGCCTGTATTTTACACCATACACGTATACATCCTTCCGCATTTGTAGTCTGGTTGGACTTTCTTTGTTTTCACCCTCACGTTATATGATGTTACCACAGGGGAAGAGCGGGGTTGGAGAACACTTATACAATTACCATTCTTGAGAAATTTTTTAAAGCTTAAATATCGTCCAAATTTCAACTTTAACAATATAGTTTACCATGACAGATAAAATAAGTGTAAGAGATTATTTGACTATATACTAATTGTCACTATATGATTGCAGATTATAGATTCATAAAATTATCTTGAAGTGTGTTTTATAAAATATATGATGTATGATTGTACTTTTAAATTTTATAACGTGTATTCTTTATAAACTCGTATAGATTCACCATTATATGTGACGCTTTCTCAGTTATTTTATGTATATATATAATATTTATTAAGGTGTCAGGTACAATACATATTAGAATTACAACATTTGCAAAAGTGTTAGTACATGCAAAGAAATACACAGCCTATTAAGGTTTATCAGTGTATCACATGGCATTGCTAACCATATAAGATAAAAACAGCAGCAAAATAAAATGAATAACAAAATTGATCGATCAATGCAATGTAAAAAAAAGGTGTTTTAGAGCACATTCTTTAAACTTTCCGATAGATATAATTGAAATTTTACATATGCAGGTGACTGTCGATCGGAAAATCGCTCGGCGGTTTCCGCCTTCGTATGAAATTGACGGAAATGGCCGAGCGATGTTCCGATCGGATGACTGTATGTGAATGTAGTAGTTGTACATTTTACTGCAGTGCACATGCGCACAGCGTTCAGTTTCTGTGTACCAGTTCTCATCAATGATTTTTCTTCTCTGCTGGTAAAGAGCATCACTATATAACTGGCATCCTCGTGCTGTAGTTTAATATTTAGGACACACGAGGGAGTATCCATACAGTTTTTAAACGGGGAGGGGGAGGAATGCAGATTTTATAAATCTTAAAATCTACTAAAAATGAATTATTTTACCAAGAAAACTATACGGTACATATCACAGACAGGAGTAACGGACCTTGGTTAGTCCCCCCTACCCCATCTGACTTTTTTTTTTAATTTTTATTTTCATTTTTTTTTCAAAATGTTTTTTTCCATCTCTTTCAAATCTATATTCAACCAATCATTTAAATTTAAACAAACAAAAAAAGAAAAAAAAAGTGACAAACATAAAGTTGAATAAAGGCCTTTTACTTCAAAGAACGGCCACATACATCCAATTGTCTTCAATAACTTTTGAACAAAAACAAAGAGAAAAAAAAAGATGGGGTAGTGAGAAGTAACCAAGGTTCGTTACTCCTGCCTTAGGTACAGATATAATGTCCATTCTAAATCTGCAAGCGATGCGGTTTTATGTGAATATTAAACCCAACGGACGAATCATGCAGCTGTGCATTCTTAACAATGTTTGAGCGGCAACCCCATCGGGAATCGAACAGGGACCTCTGGGTCTTTGAGCAAGCGTGCTAACCACTGGACCACCGCAACTCCATTAAGACAGATTTGAATGTATAAATAAAACGTGGAACATTTGGCCCAGTGGTCAAGATTGGGAGGCTCTGAGCTCGATCCTCCGCCACGGTTATTTGTGGTGTTATTGGGCAAGACACGTTATCCAAATATGCTTCGTACTGGTTTTACCCAGGAATATTTCGAGCGTGATTTGTCTAAATTGTAAGAACTTGTTTCACAATCGATGTAAAGCAAATAAGAAAACCAAAACAATAGAAAATAAGAACTAAAACCCGTGTTTGCACATCAATTCATTTAATGCAGAGAAAGCTGTCCATACACAACACAATGCGAGCACGGTATAAAAATATTAAAAATAGTAAAGACATATATTAAAATAAAAAGATAATAGATATAGTCCGTAACCAGTTCAGCGTTGTCGGGTACGTGAGATGTTCCTGTCGGAATTGCATCTGGGGAGCACTTCATATGTATTTGGCTAAATCGTCTAATATGCTGCAAAATAGAGAAAGAATAAAACATTATTTTATATAACTTGTTTAATTAATCTAAGGAATTGCATTTTTTTTATATAATTTTGTCAAACAATTAACACGTTGTTATATTACTGCCATCAAGTTCACGAAATATCTTAAACGCTAAAAATCGTCGTATGCAGATTTGACAATTTCTTGCCCTATACACAAATTTTTATCGACCTTTAAAATGATTGTAAGTTTTGTATATACATCATGCTTGTAGCCAAATTTGGGTTCATTCGGACGAATATTAAAACTATAATAAATAATTGGTTTATATTTTTTTTTTTGGTCAAATGTTTGGAATCAAAACATTGTATCACATTTAAAAAACAATAAAGCAATTAACATTTAAAGAGAGACTGACACCCTTTAAATTTTACGTATTGCCATTAAACATTGTCGTATATTCAGTAGAACACTTACATTTCTTTAGAGAAACGCCGCCGGATCCACTGCCAGATCCGCCGCCGAATCCACCACCGAACCCACCACCGAAACCGCCACCAAAGCCAGAACCGGAGCCAGCACCGAAACCAGATCCAGAGCCGCCACCGAACCCTGAGCCGGAACCTCCACCGAACCCTGAGCCGGAACCACCGCCTGGAAAATATAAGTAGATATTGGTTATGAACTATTCAAGTTGCAAAATTTCTTTTTTCGTGCGAAAATGAAATAAGCAATTTAATAGTATACTGAACTGCAATTTTAAATACATGTTTTGTAACAAGATCTTTATGACGAAAAGTATTTCGCAAACAAACTTCTGTTAACTGGACTTTCACATGATTACTATACATACAAACGATGGATATTCACTTCTTACTTTATCCATCTGTATTACAACGACAGTTAAGTTTCATGTGCATTAATAAATATATATAATTCACCTTTTAAATTTATTAATTTATTTTAAATTTATTTTACTGACCGTATCCGCCTCCGTAACCACCTCCATATCCGCCTCCGGATCCACCACGTCCACCACGGCTTCCTCCACTGAATCCTCCAAATCCACCACCGTATCCACCTCCGTATCCACCACCAAATCCTGATCCACCTCGTCTGCCTCCACCGGAACTACCACCGTATCCTCCACCAAAACCACCGCCATAACCACCTCCGAATCCGCCACCGCTACCTCCACTAGATACGAACACTACTCTTCCTGCACCTGATTCACTTCCAGATCCGCCACCGAATCCTCCGCCATATCCACCTCCGAAACCGCCACCAAAACCGCTTCCGGAACCTCCTCCCTTTCCAAAACCGCCTCCGGAACCACTTCCGGAACCGCTTCCGAAACCACCACCATAACCACCACCAAATCCTGAAGACATACCACCGCTGGATCCACCGCTGCTTCCACCGCTGCTTCCACCGAATCCACCTCCATAACCACCACCGTAGCCTCCTCCGTAACCTCCAGCTGATCCACCACCTCGGGATCCACCACCGCTCATTCCACCACCAGATCCGCCGCCATATCCGCCTCCATATCCGCCTCCATAACCGCCACCGCTACCACCTCCTCTACTTCCTCCGGAAACAATTACAACCTTACCGATTCCAGCGCCACCTCCAGATCCGCCACCGGATCCACCTCCTGATCCGCCCCCAAATCCACCTCCTGATCCACCTCCAAATCCACCTCCGGAACCGCCTCCAAATCCACCACCAGATCCGCCTCCAGATCCGCCTCCAAATCCACCTCCGTAACCTCCTCCGTATCCACCGCCATATCCACCTCCATAACCACCACCACCACCACCGCCTCCGCCTCCACCGCCTCCACCACCGCTTCCACCTTTAAATATGAAAAACGATTCTTTGTATTATGTATTCAAAATGTGAGTGTCATACTTATACAAAATAGTTTTTATTACAAAGTTATTGAAGAATATGTGTGCTGCAATATTCAAGGTAGGTCGCGACTTTGCACATAGATTTTCTAAAGTCGTCTAATTTTAATAATACTTTGGTGATTGTTGGAACTAAAAGTATCAAAACAATTTCCTTGAAAGAAAGAACATTTACGCTGATGAAAAATGCGAATTTTGTCTGTTTATGTCGTATAGATGTTTTTAATAACGGTACTCCATATTTTAACGAAGGTATTTGAAATACAATATGGAGGTTAGCTTCTCTGTTCAGTATACATTCATTAAGACCTTCTTGTCATTATAATGATAAATTGTCAAATATCCATAATAGCTATCCTTCAAAATGGCTCCATCCCCAATGGCTTCACCAACAATGAAATAAAAATGTGTTTGTTAGAAGCTTACACGATTTGGCCTAGCCAGAGTGTGGATTTTAGAAATGTTTATAAATACGAAGTATGCTCAGAGTTCATCAGAGGTCATCAGAGATTACCAGCTAGAGCCTGTGATCGAACCTCTGACTAAACTATCAACCATATCACCGCCTGCTTAAAATTGAGAAATTTAGACAAAAAACATTACTACAGTGTTAACATCAAAACAAATTAGTTAATAGGGCGACCATGCAGAGTTGTCATCAATGGGTTACCGGTATCCGGGGCTCAAATTTGGGACTCCGTTTTCATCGTAGAACGTAAACAGTACTCACCTTTACCGGCGGCCAGAGCCAAGCCGACGAGCAGTGAAGATAGTATAAGGGACCTCATGGTTGTCTGAAACAGAAATGTAGATGGCGTTGTAAATACCAAACATGCATGCATGTCAACATGTAAGTAAAACTGAAATACAGAGCCACACTATCAAAATATTGTAATCCACATTTACCGGCAGTTTTAGAATATGCATGTAAAGGTATTTATTTTATGCTTTTTGATGAATTATAGATATTTCTCAGTGGATTATCTATGGTAATCCACTTTTACAAACAGTGAAATTATGAAGAAAATTTTTTTTTTTTTTTTTTTTTTTAATATTTAACAATATTATATGATTTTTTTTTATAAATCCAAAAATATCTAATGACGAAGTGAGGTCAAAATAATAAAAAAAATGGCGTAAGATGAAATGATTTTTCATCTCGTGATCACCAAAAATGATATTCTTAATATGACCTTTGGTGATCACTTGATGAAATATAATTCGATCTTACACCAAAACAAACAAATATCCTCTGTTTCATTAATGAATGTGACAAAAATAATTATCACATTGACAAAGTCATAAATGAAAAACCTTTACATACATATTATAAAACTGTAAATATCGCTTATAATAATTGATGCATGTAATGTGGCTCTCAAATTCACCTAGGTCATTTTTTTATCCTTCACTATACATACAATTAACGTTTATGTGCCTCGAATAATCAAAACAGTTATTTGTTATAAATTTTGAATGGTTTGAAATAATGATAATAATGACTTGATTTTACGAGAAAACTCAGTTCAGTTTTCCTAAAGGTCCTAAACTCTGACGCGTTCGTAGACGTGTATTGTTGCTTGTTTTCTTTATTTCAAAGTGGTGTTAGTACAATACTGTTTGGCTGTTTCATATATGATTTCAATATTATTGCAATACACAGTCAAGAATCATTACCATGACAACGTATGTTGTGCTACACGGAGCACGCAATATTTAGATTGTACACTTGTCAGATTGTTAAATTCATGTAAAAAGGACACAATGTATGCTGCAAGAATGACGTTATTGCGTTATTTCGCATCAATTGCAATAAACAAACGTTTTTTTCCGTTGCTCTTATGCAAGAAACAATAAATCAGATTAATGCAGATTTTAACGCCAAAAAATGACGTATATATTGATAGTATTTTTTATTATCTATATTTTCGTCTCATCTATGTACTTATCACATAATAATAAAACATATGCATGAACGTTTAAAATTGTACATAGCCATTCTAAAAGAATTATAAGAGACATTTAAAACATAAAATATGCATATCAATACAAAGTACAATTATTTGACATGATAAAGCTATGTAAAATATTGCTAATCTTTATACTAAAAACTGCAATAAACAAAGTAACAATTAGTATGTATATACTCGTATATGACTGATATGCTATAATCTGTACCATTGAAGTTATTTACTTTAAAACTGTTCCCCACCCCTAAGATTAGATTGTTTCTTCCCTAATGCCCATTAACCATCTTGTTAGTTTTCTCTTTGCTTGTTTTATTTTGCTAAATACTAATCTTTTTTATATTTCTACCCGAAAAATATAATAAATTTCAAATGATAGAATTTCTTATTTTTTTTCCAATCATAACGTTTTAATAACTTCCTAAATAAGTTATACCAGCTGTACAACATATTCATACAATTAATTACCGCTATTTTTATGTTAAAAAGTCCCATTTTGGATAAGAACTCAATAAGATCCAGTCTTTCGTTCGGATCCTTTTCATATGGTGTACAGTTATATTGTAATGTTGTTATATACGAAATAAAATATTTTTACTGAAAGAAAGAGAAAATTACAGAGGAAGAAATGTAAAATAAAAATAACTTTTGAAAATACATCAACGCATTTCAATGTTTAAACGATGGAAAACATTTGTTTTGTATCGATTAAATATTATGCCTTTAGGAAAAGACTTATTTGAAAAATTTAAACAGAAAATATTGAAATATGTGCTGTTAAAAATGGTACAATGTCTTTAAATATAAGGTAGGAATTTTTTTCTAACAATTGTTTAAAGAAAATACACCTATCGTTTTACTTTCAATCTTGCAAAAGTAATATTTCATAACTGTTTTTAGGCTCGTTTTGTTAGCTTTTTGTTTTGTTTTACCGTTCTTAAATTAATAAAATCCTAAAATCAAATTATGTTCGTAAGTAAATGTTTAGACAGCATACAGCCTTTATATAGCAGTAAATCCCGATGCCGAAATTCATGACAGTTTGCACTAAAACGATAAAAAAATATTAAAGACTTTGAACAAACACCCGGCTTTAAATAAATAAAAAAACATACAATATAAACAACTTACCTTTCTGCGAGTGGATAAGTTACTTTGCAAAGGAAGACTTTGGCAAATGCGTCGTTCAACAGCCGTCCCGGTCTTTTTATACCAACTGGCCAGGTTCTCGAACATCTGACATAAATCACCGGGCCATGTACTTACGACAAGCAATATTGTAAACGACATTAAAGTGTAATACAACGTTCATTTTAACGACTTCAATTTCCCGTTTCAAATGTGAAATTTGCTACGCGGTTGACCTTTTGTGTTAGGTCAACGTGCGTGATCAGTATTTAATTATCTATTACTTGATATTAGCTAATTGGAATTAAAAGTTATAAAAAATTAAATAAGCTATCCCGACTTGTACACGTCATTGACTGGATCATGTAGTGTTTTTGATGTATAGCTTATAAGACGTTTGCTGTCCGGTGTTAGTAATTCTGTGAGCAAGTTTATTCAATTTAGTTTAAACATGTTTTATTACTAATGTTACGGAGAATGAATATTGCATGATAATGTATATAGACACCGCTTTCCATCCGTGGCCTTACAGTTAAGGCGTCCGCCTCGAAAAGGGGAAGTCGGA
>CM055905.1:63762451-63932451 GCA_029582155.1 Panopea generosa | reverse complement strand
CTCAATTTATCTAACTGCTGGGTGAGCAACTGGCCACATCAGAAAAAAATCCAAGTGCTTCCACCGGGATTCGAACCTTCGACCTCTCCCGCATCCGCGGCGGACGCCTTAACCACTAGGCCTAGGAAGATAGACTATCAAACAACTCCATAATACGTGTGACGCTTGCGATTTACTTCCATTTGGCAGGCTGAAGTTAGTTTGATATTCGCCAGGGACCGCGGCGTGGTCTAGTGGTAGAGCGTCCGCCTCGCATGCGGAAGGTCGTGGGTTCAATCCCCGGCCGGGTCATACCAAAGACTTTAAAAATGGTACTAGAAGCTTCTTCGTTTGACGCTCAGCATTTAGAGAAGAGTTCTAGGTCTGGTCGGCCCGTTGTCAGTATAATGTGACTGGGTGGGGTATCATACCATGTGTCTGCGGCGTGATACCCCAGTGTGACAGCGCTTAGAATACTGTCTCAAGTAGACACCGTCGCGATATGACTGAACAATTGTTGAAAGCGACGCTGAACACCATACAACAATATTGATATTCGTCTTTCAACATGAATCGTACGCTAACCCTTACCATAACCTTCAATTCAAAGAGTCTTAAAATATCAAAATACGAAAAACGAATATCCAATTAACTTCTAACTGCTCTCCATTTGGCGATAAAACGTCACGCGAAGAGCTAGCTGTAGTTTCTTCTGTAATTCATTCCTTATATTTAAATTACTCCGCATTCTGGAAATCATGCAGTAATTGATACTTGTAAGGCCATGGTACTTACTATAGTAGTTTACGTTTTAGATATAATTTAAGAGGCGAATGGTATGCATTTATTATGAGTATAAATTTATTATTTTCACGTCGTCAAATAAATATTGTTAGAACGTATTGTTTATTGCTCTCTTCTTCGCATTAACTCAATGTGCCAAGGCGAAATGTTCTCACGTAGTTTTATTTATAGTATAGCAAAACAATTGAAAAGTAAGACATAAACACACTAATCAACTTACATTTTAACATTTTATCTCAGAGAATATTGAATTAAAAAAAAACAGCGCCACAAAAAGACAAAAAGCTACACTCTCTTAGTTTATTGTATAACAAAAAAATATGTAACAACTTGCAGAGAATAACATTTACAATTTGTTCGTTTGAAATCAATTTAGCCATACACAACTCTATTGGACTATATACTGGCCCTTAAAAATCTCTTAACTCAAATTCGGCACCATTTTCAGGATTTACATTTTTATTGTCTATCTTTTCAGATATTAAAACCACGGCCGAGTGGTCTAAGGCGCCGTATCAAGATAACTTTCTCCTCACCGCTTAGGTTGTATGTTTGAGTCCCGCTCGTTCAAAAACTTTATGTGAGGAAGTTTGCCAGTTTACTTGCGAATGGACGGTGGTTCTACTCAGATTCATTTTGAAGTCTTCCTAATACACAAACACAAACTGGATATGCTTTATATAACCTGAAATGTGTTTTAAAATGACGTTGAACCCCAATAACAATAAATGTTAAAAAAACATTGGAAAACAATTTCCTACGGAAATTACGTGTTCATAAATTAAAAAAATACGATAAATGCACCACATATCCACTGCAGTGTTTGACAATTAAAGATGCACGTGTATAAACTCCCCTTATTAACCCTCGGCTCGCAAAGATGAAAAATGCATTTTATTCGAATTTGCGATGACAATTATTCCAATACCGGAATTAACACAAAGACAAATACAGGCAAATTTGTTTTTCAAATGAATTGCATCAATTGTCAGCGTTTTAAGCTACAACCTTGTAACGACTGTTTCGTAGAAGAAAAACATTTCATTAACTTGTAGAACTTCTCTCCGGTTATATGTTTTGTTTTAAGTAATTAAAGTCCATTTTAGAGAAGTTTTTTAGCTTTTATTGATAATATCTTTATATTAATATCTAATAAACAATTTTAAAGTTATAATATTTAAGCTTCAATAGTTATTATTAAGTTATAATAGTTATTATTAAGTTATAATATTTAAGCTTTTATTGATAATATCCTTATATAAAGTTGTAGTAGTCATTATCAAGTTATAATATTAAAGCTTTAAATGATATTATCTTTATATTATGTTCTAATAGTTATTATCAAGTTATGATATTTAAGCTTTAATAGTTTTTATTAACTTATGATATTTAAGCTTTAATAGTTTTTATTAAATTATGATATTTAAGCTTTAATATTTATTATTATTAAATTATAATATTTAAGCTTTTATTGATAATATTTTTATATTAAGTTCTAATAGTTATTATTAAGTTATAATATTTAAGTTTCAATAGCTGTTATTGGATGGGTGATCGCTGTCTCTTTCATCAGTTTAAAACAACAACACTGAGTTGTATGTACAATGATATGAGCCAATTTAAGTTGTATGTACATTGATATGAGCCGAGCTTCTATTGATAATATTTAAATATAGTCAGTTATTATAGTCAATATTGTATTGTTAATATCTCAATATTAATTTATAATATATAAGCTTTTATTGATAATATTTCTATATCAAGTTCTAATAGTTATTATTAAGTTATAATATTAAGTTTTAATAGCTATTATTCTATTACAATATTTAAGCTTCTATTGATAATATTTAAACATATTTAGTTATTATAGCCAAGTTTGTATTGTTAATCTCAATATTAATTTATAATATTTAAGCTTGTATTGGTAATATTAAGTATTAAGTTCTAATATTTAAGTGTTAAATGCTCCCCCCCCCCCCCCCCCCCACACACACACACACACACACAGGACTTGCGTATTTATCTGTTTAATATATGAAATAATCAAATGTTTGCTATGAGTGAGTTGTTGTTGTTGTCGTTGTCGTTGTCGTTGTCGTCGTCGTCGTCGTCGTCGTCGTTGTTGTTGTTTTTGTTCATGTTTTTGTTGATGTTGTTGTTGTTGTTGTTGTTTTTGTTCTTGTTATAGTTTTTGTTGATGTTGTTATTGTCGTTGCTGTTGTTGTATGATGTTTAGCGTCACTTTCAACAACTCTTCAATCATATGACGATCGTGTCAACTCGAGACAGTATTCTAAGCGCTACCACAAAGCAGTATCATGCTGCAGACACATGGAATAATACCCCACCCAGTCTCATACAGACACCAGAACCTCAATTCATCAATAATTTGAGTCTGAGATTTAGACTCAGACTCAAAATGTCAAAAATCTAAGAATCGAACAATATATTATTAAACAAGCAAATCACTGTATGTATGTGCAGAATCAAGTAGTTTTAATGATTATTTAACAGAAAATGTAACATGATCACATTTATTACCCATAAGTGCACATTTAAAGGACTTTACAAAAAGGTAAGATTTGAGTCTTGAGTTCGATTTTCAGACTCAAATTATTGATGAATTTAGGCCCAGGCCCACCTCTAAAGGCTGAGCGGCAAAGAGGAAACTTCTAGGACCATTGTTTGAGTATTTTGTATGACCCGGCCGAGTATCGAACCCACGACGTTCCGCAAGCCAGGTGAACGCTCTACCACTTGACTATAACACAATCACAAATTGATTTTGTTTTATAACGTGAAAAACGTTAATAAAATATTTAATTATAATCAATATTTTTATAATTATTATTATTATCATTGTTAGTTTATTATAATTAAATATATATTAACGTAATTGTCCTATGGCTGCCCATTATTGTATAATGCCCGTGTGTAAAAATACGCAATTTTCATGTTCATTTCGCCACGTGGGCCTTTTACAGAACTTTGATGTTATGTAATCGATTTCAACACGCAGCCACTGACATTAAATCTAGCATTGGGACATTTCGTTCGTGAATCGAACATCTGGGTATCTTAGATATTTATTAAAATTGAAGGTCAAATCAAAGGTGCTCCGAATTATTATTATTTGAATATTGCACGCTCCGTTTATTTGTTCTATAATTCCCTTCTACATTACGAATCGATCCTTCTAAAGTGATTTATAATTATGTTTTGAAAAAGGTATTATAATACGTATCACCTGTGTGGTCACCATATTTAAGAAAAGATATTGATCAATTAGATAAAATTCAATGGCGGTGCCTCAGACTTTCTAACGGCACGGTTCAGAGCAAAATAGTTTATCAAGACATGTGTGAAAACTTACAGCTCATAAATAATAAAATAATTCACAATGTTTCACGTTTTGTGATACTCCTACTCGTGGTCATCACGTGAAACCTGAAAAACGTTATGCACGTACTGACATTCGTAAACACGTTTTTGCTAACCGTGTTATAAGCTTCTGCCAGTCATGATCTCAGCACCGTCGGTGAACGCGCTTAAGAAGAATTTGAGATCCCTACCTGAGAGCGAAGGGGATAATCCAGTAAAATAGATTAACCATTAGTAATATATAATGTACGTTGGCAATACATTTAGAGGCATAACATAAGTATACTAATCATATATTTATTTTATCTCGAATGTTTATATACCAACACGTGGTCCAGTGGTAGAGTAGAGCACCGAACCCTTAATCAAAGGACCGTGGGTTGGATCCTCCGCCACGGCTATGTGTGGTGTCCTTGAGCAAGACACTTTTCCGCGCATATGCTTAGTGCGGGTTCTCAACAGGAAGACTTCGTGCCTGATTTACCTAAATTGTAAGAAGTTGTTTCACAATCGAAGTAAGTATAAATTATATACCAACAGTGAAAGTTTGCGGTCTCGTTTTTTTCTTAAAGTAGGTAAAACTATACAACAAGCCCGTGTTTTAGTAAGCATCGCACCTTAAAAGTATCTCCGCATGATTATTCTCTAACAAATACGGCACCATGCACAAGTGCATATTGTAAAATTTAGTCCACGAAGAGGAAGGTTTGATATGAATATAATATTGCACTTAAGAATTACCTCCCTTACATGACGGTAGCAAGATTCTTACGCCCAAGAAATTAGGTAGTATTTTTATTGAAAATGCGTAGAGTTTTCATATTTCTTTGTACCTATGAGAACATTGGAACATTTTTGTGATTTCTTATAAGTTTGGATGGCATTGTGTACTGTTTGATTAAGCTACATATGTGACAGATGAAGCTATAACTGTTAAAAGATGCATAGTGATACACTGCAACAAATGGGCAGAAATTTCAAAAATGAAGGGGCGTCATTAAACCATTGAAATTTCAAGCTGTTCAACCCCATCACGGTTTCTTTCTGCATAATTCGACCAACAGAGGAATATCTATGGAAACAATGCACATTGAGAACCATTGGTAATGCATCCAGTGTTCTAGAAGTGCATTTCTCTATGTGTAGCACAGTGCAAAATTTATTGGTGTGTGAGATGTTCAAAGAACCATACACATTATTGAACATTAGCAACGTTTTCATGCGTGCCCTTTGTTAGAAGAGACAATTTTATGTATACTAATTGTAAACTTGGTATATTATGTAACATTATCAAAGCCTCATTAGTCCGTATTGTCACGTGTGTATGTCAGATAAAAACAGAGGGCCTCCGTGTATATCACACCGCACTTGTTTATGCCTCTGGTAGTTAATATTTATGTACCAAAGTACATTATCGAACAAATACATTGATTTAAATGAACCATCCGTACTAAGCTCTCTAATTGTCTTAATTGTGGCTGAACTATGTTTGTACTATGACACATATTATATGGATGACACTTATTGACATTGCCCTGAGTGCTAAATATTGATACTGACGATATCTGCTCTTTCCGTCTCACACAACAATTAATTTTGCAATTCTGGAACACTGAATACATTACCAGTGGGTCTTAAAGACATTTTAGTGCATTGCTTCCATAGATAGTCATTTGTTGGTCCAAATATGCAGAAAAAAACATGAGGTTGGACCAGATTACTCTTTCACAGTTTGAATGGTTCAATGACACCCTTTTATTATGACAATTATGCCCTTTTGTTGCAGTGTATCACTTAACATATTCAAACTGGTATAGTTTCATCAAACAGTACCTAAAAGTCATTTAAACTTAGCAGAACTCGTAGAAAATGTTCCAATGATCTCATATGTACAAAAAGATATGACTTTTTGATATGAAGATATGAAGTGAATGCATTTGCAACACCAATAATGTCCAACCGATTTACACAGCTCTTATTTCTTGGGCGCAAGAATCTTACTACCGTTATATAAGGGAAGTACTTCTTCAGCTGACATTGACCTTAATTCATCAAAAGTGTTGAATCTAAAACACAGACTGAAATTTTATAACTTGCAAGAAAAAAAAGAAAACTATTTCCTACTAACAACAATCAATTTAAATGATCCATTATTAGAAAAAAACATTTTACATACATATTTTAACCAAATCTTTTGCTATTTTGAAAATGGCATTTCTACGTTTCAGTCTGTGTTTAAAACTCAAGAGGACTCAAGAGTTAGATGAACCAAACCCTTTAAACTATTCTGAACTGTCTGTCAGACTTCGTAACGTCCGTCAATTAATTTAAGGTTACTATTTTTTTATATTTGGATTTTTAACGAAACTTACATAGTAGCTAAATTGTTTAATAACCCGAATTGTATAATTAATATAATATGGTATCTTTGTTGAAAAACAACAACAACAACAACAACACATATTGAAAAAAATACATGTATATTTTAACAATCTTTTTTTTCTCGCGAAATCATATCAAAGTCTAATGTAATGCAAGATTAATCTTAAGCATTCAATTTGGATACTTATAATTATCAATTAAAATAATTAATAATTTGAACGTACATTTAATAACTCTTAAGATTTGGTTAAGTCATAGTTGTAGTTCGTTGAATATAAATTAATATCTCATGAAGCGAATATCCAAGTCAAATGTAAATATATTCGGTTTATAAGAATAACAATTCGCACATTTTCTGTATATCAAAATCAACTGTGGATTGAAGAACTATTACTTTTCAGTAAAATTAGAAATGTTTTAACAATGTATAATAAAAAACTTGAATAACTTAACTTGTATCAACACAAATAACATTATATATACATAGTTAGTTTTAAAACAATGTCTGAATTAAATTTCTATTTATTTATTTATTTATTTATTTTTGGTTTTGTTTTGTTACAGAATATACTAGAAGGGTGTCAATAGCGGGTGACTCTATAGTCAAGAATATTTCACTTATTAACAGAGTATTTATTAAATACTTTCCTTGGGCAACCATCGGCAGGTTAGCTTATAAGCTTGGATCGTTTATAAGCACACTATTGGATAACCAATTTATAAGTATTCATGTGGGAACAAACAACATAGCAAACAGAGAATCATTCCTCAATATTACATCAGATTATGCAAATCTCATTGCTTCTGTGAAAAAGTTAAATCCAAACATCAAAACTATAGTGTCTGCTATATTGCCGAGACCAGTTGATCATGGTGTGACAGAAGATTACGGTAAAAGGCGTAAATACCCTTTTGCGTACAGTCATGAGTTAAGACTTAAACTTTCAGTTTATTTGCAGTTACAAGCCATTTAGTTCGGTCTCTGTTTCACATTCCTAACATTTCCATCCATATAGTTACATTTGGTCACATACAGTATATGGTACAACATGTCGCAGTGTCCTTAGTATATCGGCAGAATCATTTCGCAGTCGTGAAACATCGGGTATTTCCGTATTCTCCGTATAATACACCTCGTGTATAGCTCCAGAATACACCTACGCTATTCGCCTGTGTTACAAGTCTATGTTCATTCACGTGAAAGTAACAAATTATGTATCCGTCATTAAGTTGAATATATGGCGTTATTATATAGGTATGAAAGGGAAGTTATTTAATCACATTTAAAACATGTGTATTTTTTTTCCTCCCAGACAGTAAATAAAAGTCTCTGGCACAACTTCCACAAAGGTAGCATAAGGGGAGCGCCATTTTATTTTATCATATGACTGAAAGTCGTTCCAAAATGGCGCCTTATTATGTCAGAGGTCTATAGCATAATGGTCGAGGTGATCAGATTGAACCATTTCGCAGTGTTTTATTTTTTTTCTATATTTTTCCCGGCAATATATAATTACAGTTATTGGACAACGGACTGGTTATTTATGTTGATATGTCACGTGTGTTTATTTCATTGAATTATACATGTCAAGTTCAGGTCAAGTGAGAGAAGTTAAATGTTTTATTTTGAAAATTAGAGTACATATTTTAATTTATGCTGTTATTTAAACTATATATATTTCAGCATGTGGTTTTGAGTTTATTCGAACTATTTTTTGATATCTAGCCAACGATAAATGACTGCGAAGAAATATACGGCTAACAAACTTTTGCTTTTCACAACGCTTTCTTTCGCGTTTTGTTGCCGATTGTCCACGTAAACCAGCCGTTCGTTCCGAATTTCTGACCACATTTCTCTGTATTTTATCTGTACAGATAACAGAACGCTTCGTAAAATGCATGCTGCGCGCAGAGACTTATCGATTGCAACATGCAAATTGAATTTAATGAGCTATACAAACACGTTGACAAGATCCATTAACCCGTATTGTCACGAACATCTCACAGAGAAATATGAAACAATTCAAAAAAATATATATTCGTTTGAAAAGTGTCTTCATATGAAGAATGAATCAGGTACATTGATTAGAAACATTTTAAATTTCTATTCAGCACCATGTTTTCCAATAATATCACTGTGAGTTTGTGTTGTTGTATAAGGTCAGCTATCACCATTGCGATTTCCATAGACTTACATTATAACGTTTGACCTAATTTTCACTATTTTTACCATTCGTGAACCAAAAAGTCCTACATCATATTAAAATACTTTCCAAGACTGAAATTAAAATTTCCCCAAAATGAGGTCAAAAGTACCACTTTTTGTCCCCTGAAGTTTGGTACCCCCACTTTCAGCATGGAAAAAAACTCTAAATTTCACCAATTTTACTTAATAAAATGAGTTTTGTCAGTCACAGAAACATGGTTTTAATTTTGTATTGACAAAAACATAATAAACTTATATTTTATTGTGATTATTTGCCAGTTTTACATTTTCATTCATCCAAAAATAAGTTTATTATAAATAAATATGCCCTGAACATCCCTTTACTTTTTACAGCCAATCAGAGAGCACCTCTCGATTGTGGTAGCTGACCATAAACACGTGCAGGATGTTTTTGTTCCTAGTAGGGACGTTTACCGGGCCTAGTTGTTCAAGGCAGTGTAAGCTTAAAGCAATGTAAAATGTAAACAGACTTTCCAATGTGTGATATTTTGAGACATAATGCATTCAACGTTCACTGTGAGCTTTTGTTGTTGTATAAACACGTGCAGGACATTTTAGTTCCCGTTGGGGACGTGTAACGAGCCTAGTTGTTCAAAGTAGTTTTAACTTAAAGCAATGTTAAGCAGACTTGCCATTGCATGATATTTTGACATTGAATGCATTCAACGTTCACTGTGAGTTTTTGTTGTTGTATAAACACGTGCAGGATCTTTAAGTTCCCGGTGGGGACGTGCACCAGGCCTAGTTGTTCAAGATAGTGTTAGTTTAAAGCCATGCTAAGCAGAATTGTCAATGCGTGATATTTTGAGACATAATATATTCAACGTTCACTGTGAGTTTTTGTGTGGTATAAACACATGCAAGATGTTGTGTTTTTTTTCGTTCCCGGTGGGGACATGTACCGGGCCTAGTTGTTCAAAGCTGTGTTAGTTTAACGCCATGTTTAAAAGCAGCATGGTATCTTGAGATTTAATGCATTCAACGTAACACTTAACTGGTAAAACATTACTAATAAAACTCTTCATATCACGTTAAGCATTCTCTAATTATTTAGTCAGAACCTGATATCCCCACAATCGTGAAACATCGGGTATTTCCGTATCCTCCGTAGAATACACCTCGTGTATAGCTCTAGAATACACCAACGCGAATCGCCTGTGTTACAAGTCTGTGTTCATTCGCGTGAAAGTAACAAATAATGTATCCGTCATTAAGTTGATTATATATGGCGTTGTTATATCGATTTTTTTATTTATACACTCGACATGGGTCATATTTATAGGGAAATTTAAAATATCAGTCTTGATTAACAAACGTTTATATTTTCAATGTACATGTATATAAACAGGTGGCATAAGGGGGCCGCCATTTTATTTTATCATGTGACTGAAAGTATTTCCAAAATGGCGCCTTATTATGTCAGAGGTCTATTGCGTAGCATAAAGACCGAGGTGATCAGATTGGATATCCCCAGTATCTGATATATTAACAACCAATGAAAAAACAGGGAATTCTATGCCTGTCCCACAATTCATAGCAATTGAATTCTTACTAAACCGTGACGTTATTCAAACTTTCCCTGCAGCAACTGACAGTGGAGCGCGTGGTCCAGTGGTAGAGCACCGAACCCATGATCAGAGGGTCGTGGGTTCTATCCTCCGCTACGGCTATCTGTGGTGTCCTTGGGCAAGGCACTTTTTCCGCATATGCTTTGTACTGGTACTACCCAGGAAGACTTCGAGCGTGATTTGTCTAAGTTGTAAGAACTTGTTTCACAATCGAAGTAAAATAAATAAGTTTAAAAAAAAAAAAAAAGCAACTGACCAATCAACGTGCTCAAACAAGGCTTTCCCAACATTGCTATTTAACGGACCGAGTCAAGAGAGCTGGGTCCGTCGTATAGACTAGTAATTAAACAGTTATTAATAGATTATTACGTATCTACAACAACAACAACATTTTCATTTTAATATCCTTTCATATCTTAATTTTAACTAACATTTATCAGCTTATTTTCGATATATCTGTACATAATTGACCATACCATTAAGTCCCTCAATTGCTATACCTGTTCCTGATAAGATGAACAGCAAAATTTCACCCATCTCTCTCTCTCTCTCTCTCTCTCTCTCTCTCTCTCACTGATATTTAAATTGTAATTGTATACTATTTGTGAATAAAATATGTTTAAACTAACATATTCATTTATAAATCGTCAGGTAACTTCAGAGTATAATTCAATCTACCATATTGAATGCATGTAAATTAATAATTAATAATATTTAGGTCATGTTACTATTTATGTCTCTTTTACGTTTTAGATATCATTTCAAAGGAAAATGCTATGCATTAATTATGAGTCGATGTGCTAATATCACGTTGTGAATGAAATTATCAGACAGATATTGTCTAACGTCTGATTTAGTGCTGTCCTTTGCGATATCTCAAGTAATCAAGGCGATATGTGCTCACATTTAATCTGTTTTATTTATAGCAAAAAGTGAAATAGTTACACAAGTTATTGTTGATTTTAATGGTGTTTACCGTCGCTTTGAACAATTATTTGGTCATTTTGCGACGGTGTCTACTCGATACGGTATTCCGAGCGCTGCAACACTGGAAAAACATGCCACAGACATAGAGTATCATACCCCGAACACAGTCACATTAAAATGACACCGGGCCGATCAGACCTATAAATACCCTGAGCCCCCAAGGAAGGAAGCTTCTAGAACCGTTTTTCAAGTATTTGGTATGACCCGGCAGGGGATCGAACCCAAGACATTTCGCATGCCTACGAAGAAGACTGTCCGAGATGCCTCAAATGAACTATACAAACTTTTGAACATCTCCAGTGTGGCTGCGCGTGCCGTTTGATGGAAGAGACACTATTACATGTCGTAAAAGTGAACTGTTACATAACACGATCAATGCTTCGTTACTCCGCATTGTCACGAACATACGTCAGATAAAAATAAAAGGCTTCCGAGCGAAATCATTAACGTCGCACTTTTTAGTATGCTTTAGATAGAGAAAATTAATGTACCAAATTAATATATTGAGTAGGAAACATTGATTGAATTAACTAACAGTGTTACGGCTCATTGTTTTTAAGTTTTAATAGTAGTGCGACTTGTTCGGTACTGCAAGACATTTATAGACGATGACACTCATTTGGCATTGTAAACAATGCAGACTTAAAGGCCCAAAAGAAAGCTTTAAATGACTGACTAACTAGACATTTGATAAGCCGGGTTTCCATTGGCTTATTATTAAAGGCCTAAACTTTCTGCTAGGGTAGAGAGTACTGTAGGAGAGGTTAATGTACAACAGCTGTTTTCTTTACCTGTCAGTAATGGTACAGTATTCTAAACTACACCATTACTCCGCTGCTGAAATGTATATAAACACAGACCAATGTGAATTTGTTGCATGACCTCACAAGCCC
This sequence comes from Panopea generosa, assembly GCA_029582155.1. NCBI lineage: Eukaryota > Metazoa > Mollusca > Bivalvia > Adapedonta > Hiatellidae > Panopea > Panopea generosa. The sequence continues at coordinate 63,920,230 of CM055905.1, read as the reverse complement.
CTTACAGAATTTCAAATTCTTAACAGTTTGAGTTAAAATTTTCTTTTCAAACTGCATGTAACACACTGTTTTTGGAAATTATTATTTTGCCAAATAAATGTATTTACAGTAATCTTATAACTTATAAACATATAACTAGAACAATGCAGTGGTGACTTTGAAATGTCTAAAAAAAGGATACTTTGATTTCAATTATCTATATAGTGATATAAAATATGCCGCTGAGTCTTCATGGGCTTTTATAATGCAGTTAGAGTTTTAAGCTCACCTGAACCAAAAGTTCCATGTCAAATGTTATGGTCGCTCTGTGTCTGTCTGTCAACCATTTTCCATTAATTCATTTTAAGTTAGCAATGGCATTATGAATTATATTCCTTAATCAACACTCGTCTCTTAAATGTCTTGCTGTAAACACTGGCGTTATGAAAAATCCTTAACGAAGCATGTATAAAGATGTATGTTTACAAGAGCTCAAACGTGGCAGTAGTGTTTAGGATAAAGTGTTGGCCGTTTATGCAAAAACTTGCGGGTTCGATCCCCAGCTCGACCCGATGCCTCACATAAAACTACACTCAGTACTGGTTATATCGAGGAAGCGAACTCGAGAGCGGTTCATATTTAGCTCTGAGCTTTCATCGCAGTTGAGCTAAAATAAATTAGTATCTAATTGGCTTAGTTAGTTTATACCTATTTTTTTAAGCCCATACATGCATTAGTTCGAGCCTGTCTTCTTGGTAGTGCTGAATGCTGGTTGGAGCGATCTTTGATAAAGCGGACAGTACTTTATCGATTTCACTACCCTCCGCTGTAATTGGCTTACAGCGACTGAACTACCGCTCGCTGTAATTTGCTTAATTGAAAACTTTATAGACTAGAATATGACGTACTAGAAACAAACAGCATAAAAACAAATAACAATTAACAATGAGTTGTGTGTGTGTAACAAAAACTTTAGCTTGAATACACGAGTATGGCCATTGAGAGAAATGCTCATTTCATATGACACAGACGGGACAAATATCAATTGAAAAATGACATAAAAATGACCAATGTGAACCGAAGCTGAATGAATATGGTTATTAGTTGAAGTTAATTAATAAAACAATAATGGTTTAGTGGTCCTCGTTCATTAACAATAGCCAGTGACCTACATTCTTCTGAATTGACTTGACTTGAGAGCAATTTTAGCTCCGCCCACTGGCCACGTGACATTATTTGACCAAGTTATTACACGTAGTGTTTACATAGACATAGTTTGTTTGTCTAAGAAAATGTCTACGTAGCAACCAATACCGATCGCTGATTGGATAATCGAATTGTTTAATTGACAGCTCGTGTCAGGTAAATTATTTATCGTGTGACATTCATCAGACAAATAACCATGTTAGTAATATATTATCCACATATTTCAATATAAAATGTTTTTCTCATTACTGACCTTTTTATGTACACAATAGCTCTACAGTTTGCTACAACTTTTCGTATTTAATGTCAAAATTGACAATGTGCGTTATTTAGAAAAACAAAGTTCAACGAAACTAGTGACCGTAGTATCCAATATCGATCGCTGATTGGATAAACAAATTGTGTGATTGACAGCTCGAGTCAGGTCATTTATTTATCTTGTGACAATAACCATGTCAGTATAGTATCCACATGTTTCAATACAAAATGTCATTCTCATATCTGATCTGTTTTTATTTACTACCTTATAGCTTGATGAAAAAGCTTTAGCTATGTGCCCACATTTTTTTCGCATTTTCTCGGAAGAACCAGGATCGATTTAGGTAAATTTGTACGAATAAAGAAAATCCGACATTGTATATTATATTTCATAGATTTCATCCACAAATAGTAAATTGTTTAAAACGAAATGAAAAAACTAAATGAATGTAAGCAAAAAATCACACCAACCGTGATGTGCAGGGTTAATTTAAAAAAAATGACTTTTTTATATCTATCTTCGTTGAGTTTTTTTTCACGTCGTTAAAAGTATTCTGTGTCTCTGGATTATATTTATAAGATCTTCTATACAATGTCTTATCTTCTTATCCTTAAAATTTGACTTCAATCGGTTACATTTTTCGACAAACTACACAAAATACAAATTCATAGTTAGCAGTCCATCTAAGTGCGTGTGACCTTATTCCTGATACGATCCACATTATATCAATATGGTAGCACTAATGGACGGCGCTGAACGCCATTTTCGACACATTTCATGTTATATATGGTATACACAGTTTTATTGTTGGAGAAAATTCTCAGAACAAATCTTAATAGAAGTAGTCATTCTGCAAATAGCTGGTAAACTTTCTTACAAAGTGTTTGGAGAGTGCGGGGTCCGGAACCAATATCTGAGCGGCTAGAGGTATGTTGTAAGTAGATCCAGTGCTTAATACAGCTCGGCTACTGAGACCACTTGCAATGAATGAAAACATAAATCCATCATTCAGTGGCAACGTTTGGCTTACACTTCTTGTGGAGTTATGTAGATCAGAAATGAATAAGTTGACAAATGTAAATGACCGTTTAACCCATTACTTCATAAAGACACTTTGGACACCTCATATATAGACGCCTTTGGACACATCTAATATAGACGCCTTTGGACACGTCTAATATAGACGCCTTTGAACACCTCTAATATAGACGCCTTTGGACACCTCTAATATAGAAGGCTTTTGAAATATTGGGTGAATTATGTTTATATTAACTGACAGAAGGGAAACAGTGCAGGAAGGGTTCAGATTGCTCGTTACGAGCAATCTGAACTCTTCCTGCGCTGTTTTCAAAGGCCTTCTGTGATTGGTGTGGAAAAACGCGTATCTATCGAGTAAAGGGTTAACTATTGCGGTCCAAATTTCATTCAGTAAACATAATACATCAGACAAATGGAACTAACACATTAGTTAGCATCCTTTTACTGCACTTAAAACTCTAAGAACTTTGTGTTTTATTATTCAGGATAAATTGACAATTTCATGGAGTATTGCTCTGCAAGCAAAAACAGATGCAATTAAATTTAACAAAAAATGCCTGCTTCCTAAAATTGAACGGTTTTTAGCTAGGTTACATATTCAACTCAAGATTTCGTGCTCAACTAACAAAGCGGTTTGATGCATTTATCAAAATAAATGAAAGTCTTTGTAACTTTTTACCTCAAACCTTCACTAATATATGTACTTTCAAATATGAGGTTGAGTTAAGTGTTTTACCTCAATCTATGTTTCATATATGAATCTTGTAAATTTAGTTAGAGTATGAATTTTGAGTTGAGCATGACAAATACCTCAGGAGCTGGTCTCTTGAAAAAGAACCTTTGTAAACATTTGTATTAGTGTATTGCAATGCCAGGCGATGATAAACAAATAAAACATTAAGAATTTGGAAATCAAACCTAACATAACTAACGATTATAGGTTTTGAAATTTTAATCCTTTGCTCAAATTTGTATTATGCAATATAAGTAAATAAACACTAACTGCGTATACAACGGCCATTCAATATCTGGGTATCACGTTCAAAAGGTATTTGGTATTTTCGAGGACTTATATAGAAGGATAGGAAACTTTCAGCTCTATACTAAATATTGATAAAATAGCATGCGAACAATTGGAAAAAAATGGTAAATTAATCATCACATTTCACAGGCAGCTGATTTCTTTTACATTAAGTGTTAGGAGTATGTAACCTTAGATGTTTTATTGTTTTAAACACGCAAAATGATCTTAAATTTTAAAATATTGCAGTGTGAATTGAAATTCAAGCACTTTCCTTGATTCTTTAGTTGCAGTGTACATCAATTTGTAACCATAAGTACTTCAACAATTGAGAACACTTTTAGCTGGGAATGGTCTCTTTTTGTAAAGCATTCCAATGTGAAAAGACATTTTTTTTTATTTGCAGTTCTGAGATGGAAGTTTGAAAACGAGATTTCGCGAGATTTTGCGTGAATTCGTGAGCGTTCATAACATCACAATCAGTTGCTCTTTCATCTCTTTATAATTACTTTTTATTTTCCATCATTATTGTAAATATACTAAAATGATAACACCGGGTTGATTTCAGAGCAACATTATCAAACTATTAAAAGTCATTATTTTTATTCATTCATTATCCAACTAGTTGAATTCATTTACTTTTGTCCAATACGGTCATTCCTTTATGACAAAATCATTAATGAAATGCCTTGATATACATACAGTACAACTTCGTTGGCTCGAACACGGATGGCTGAAACACATCATATAGCTCGAACTACATATCTGGTCTCACCCAATTCCTATTTCAATGTATATACACGTTTGGTATCATGTTGAACAATACTTGGCTCGAACAGCCCTTAACTCGAACTATTTTGTCTAGTCCACTCGGGTCCGAGCCATCGAGGTTGAAACGTATTCTAAAAGTGTACATTTCGCTGACAATAATTTGATAATTTGCCTCTGAAAGTAACCCTACGTTTCTGTCTATTTTATATTATTATTGTAATTTCTATATTCAAACATGGTTTTGTATTATATTAAGAGTTCTCCCAAAGAAATACTTTATACCGTAATATACACAATACCTTACGGCATATTACTTTTGATTAAGTCGTTTTTCTATCAGTTTCAGTATGCTCCTGATTATAAAGGTGAGGTTGAATGATCGAGGCCTTTGCGTATATTTGCCAACATCTGGTCTAGTGGTAGAGCATTGGACCCAGGATCCGCGGGTCGTCGTGGGTCCGATCCTACGCCGATACTATGGGTTGTGTCCTGGACTGCGTTTCACAAAATAACTTATAACCGTAAGTCAATTTGACATTATTTTCAGGGAATGTTTAAATTTTGATTGAAATTTAAACTGATTGTATTTCCAGAAAATATATCATTCTCTGCATGTTTGAGCCAATTTTGGGTTCATTTGGATGAGTATCAAAAATGATATTAATAATTGTTGGTTTACGTTTACGTCAATTTTTGTCATAAGTTTTTCTTTGTGAAACGCAGTCCTGGAGCAAGACACGCTATACGCCTACGTTTAGTACTGGTTTGAGCCAGGAAGATATGGAATGTGATTTGTCTAAATTGTCCTGTTTCTCAATTGAGTTAAAATAAATAACTTTTAAACAAAACACAGACGCAGTTGCGATATTATACCATGAATTTCATTATTTGGCGGGCAATTTGGATTTCTGACAAAACACCTCAACAGCCGTTAGTAAGACAAAAACCGACTCAGAATACATTTTATCTCCAGAAACAAGTCCGTAAAATAGTAAAATAAACACCCTATAGCTCTATGATGTTTTGTCCACACTTTCAGATGTATTGGTCCCGAGCTTACCGCAGTAGCGGTGTTGCGTCTATACCAATAAATATCTCTACTCAAAGAGAATGCAGCGTTCAGAGCGTAATCGATTGCAACATGCAAGCTGCATTTAATGATCCATACAAACACTTTGAAAAGATCAGCGTGTTTATGATCGGCATTTGCGCTGTTCGACTGATGGACGATACAGTGTTTATTAATGATGGCGGTGTTGATGTAACCATTGAATCAATGTTTCCTTCATTAACCCGTATTGTGAAGGACGTCTCACAGAGAGAGAAGTGAAAGATTTCCAAAAATAATATTCGTTTGCTTTTAAGTGGTGTTTGGTTAATGTCTGATCAGCCATATTGATTAGAAATGTTTTGTGTTATTGTGAAAACGTTTGTATGTTTGCTTTGAGCTCGTGGGTGGAGTGCGTGTAAGGATAATATTTTTTTTGTGAATGAGGTTTGGCGCCTTTTTCAACACATTTCATGTTATATATGGCATAACTTTTTTTCTGGTGGAAGAAGAATCCAGACTGAGTCAGACTGAGTAATGCGACCCTTCTTCTACAAGTAACTGACAAACTTACTCATATACAAGATTTTTTGAGAGCGCGGAACTGGGACGTTAAGAGGTAAGTGATCTAGAGAGTTTAAAATAATGATCACTTAGATATCTGTATCAGCACTTTAAAGGGAGTCTTATCAGGAATAAAAAAAATATAAATGTCTTAAAAAAGCGAGCGGGACTCAAACCTACAAGCTTAGCAATGAGAAGAAAGTGATTTTGAGAAGACGCCTTATTACACGCCCACGGAAAACCCTTAAACTAAAATCTAATTAACGCTTTAATATTATTCCGTTTTAGAATACTTCTCAAATACAATAAGATATCGTGTTGTCATATTTGACCATGAAATACGGCTACAGCGTCAATAGTCTGTACATATAATCTTAAGGTTAATACTACAACCAAAATATTAGCTTATATGCACCGGAAATACGTAACTATGTCAAATAACGATCTTTATTCAAAGAGGCTTCACCTGTATCGCCGATATTTTTTCGACTTTAGCAGTAAAACTGCACGTTTAAATCAAACATCATATATTCTGGATACTCTGTTCAATAACTTGTATTGCATGTTGTCTTTGTTGTGTAAAACTCTTCAATTTTGTTGACCAAATGTTAAATGTAGGCCCGCGGAAAAGTCACTCATTTGTCAGTATCGGGTTATGCTAAAACATCGACGAATAAAACGGAAAAAGCCGACCTGCGTATTAACGGATTTCTTATAAATAAGATTAACTACAAGGACGGACACAACCAATATCTTCAAATAAGACCTTCCTCTCTATGATTCAGTAAACTTTCCATTGTTTACTGAACAAAATGCTTTAGGTGATGCATCTTTAAGCATTTTTCTCAAAACTTGTAACTCACTTATGTGTATACCTTTATTCCATGCAAGGGCGTTTATGGTAGCTCTAAAAATCGTGTCTCCTGAAGATTGCGATCAATTTTAACAGATGTTCAACATTTCAAGAATCCGCATAGATCATTATTATTAATAGATATATTGATATTACATGTAAAAAGAAAACAGACAATTGTAATCTCAGTTATGTCAGATATATTGCATCATTTAATATTTTCTCAGTTGTGTATATATTCTTTTGTGACGGCACTTTTGGTCCGCTTGGCGCTTTTTGTTCGCAACGCTTTTTGTCTCCAAACAAAATTGAATGCAGACAAAAGTCATCATTGTACTAAATTTGCTGCGACAAAACGTGTGAAGATGATAAAAGTGTCAGGCGGACAAAAAGCATCAGCCCGATTTTGGAGCATTTAGAAGTCGTTAACCTGTTCAGATGCCGTTACACAACTTGCGACGTGCAGACAAGTTTATTCTTTACCTGTAAGTGTAAAGCCAATTATCTACTCCAGAGACACGTGATCGGACAATATGTAACGCGTTTTGATCGATTGGAATATTCATATTGTATAGTTAAAAATTCATGATGACGATTAAAATCAAACAAAATATCTTTACTAGGAATTTCAACAGCGATGACGTCCTCGTCTCGTCCAATACAGGTTTCACCACAATACGTACTCGTAAAATATATTCCCATTGTGTATAAAACATTGTAAATACCTTATAGTCTTATGCTTATGTATCAAATCTTTCATAGTCTGGACAAATAATAGCTTCACATATAACAAAAGTATTGTCTATTTAACATGCACGATATATAAATTAAAGTACAATATAATGAAAGTAAAAGTAATGACAATTCACATTTAACAATAGTTTATACATTTAGAGGCACACATCTTCGTCCGTAAATGAACACCTTAACACTCGGTATCCACGGGGATATAAGAGAACAAAAAACAATAAGACAAACACAATGTCGGTCATATGTCTTGCTATCAATGTATTTATCGTTTACCAAACCACCTATGTCTACCTTGCCTGCTATTCATAAATATTCGACCATATCTTTTGTCCATGTTGTGATCTTCCTCATCGTAAGCATCGCTAGGACCTCTCTTCCTGAACATAAATGATCGCTTTTCCGCGTCCGTTAAAAGTCCTTCATTATCACTACCGAATGATCGTTTTCCCAGATAAGATCCCGAACCCATATAGAGTCTGCCAAACCTTTTGTCCACGTTATCATCAAACACCGATTCCCCCTGGTTGCGTTTACCAAAATATGACCCAGATTTTATGAACAATCGCCCAAACCTTTTGTCTACGTCTTCTCCAGACTCTGAAGAAGAACCATCGTCGCGTTTACCGAAATAAGACCCGGAATTCATGTAAAGACGGCCAAACCTTTTATCGGGAATAGCTTCGAAATTTGGTGACGAGTCACTGTTTCGTTTCCCAAAATAGGAGCCGCCGGATCCCATGTACAAACGTCCGAATCGTTTGTCGGGAGTTTCTTCAGACTGTGACGATTCCATATCGCGTTTCCCAAAATAAGACCCGGATCCCATGTACAAGCGTCCGAATCGTTTATCGGGATTTCCTTTGAACTGCGACGATTCAATATCACGTTTTCCAAAATAGGACCCGGACCCCATGTATAAGCGTCCGAAACGTTTATCGGGACTTCCTTTGAACTCTTGTGAATCCACGCCGTCTTTTTCAAAATACAGCGGATATGGAATACCTCGCTTCCCGTATATCAACCGGCCGTATCTTTTTGGGCTTGTCATGAACAAGGTTCCAAAACGTTTATCTATTTCTGGTAACTTGTTTAACGGGTTCATAGGAAGGTTACGATCATCGACATCGTCTTCATCATAAATAGCATCGTAGACTGATTCAGGATTATCGTCATTATATACGTCACTTTCGTCATACTGTTCAAGCTCACTCATTTCCTGTAAAACCCTCAAACAGGATGCCTGGTCCCCAACACATGCTTCACAGAAAAGGTATGCATTTTCATCTGAACAGCAGGAAACCAGTGGCGTGTTACCATCAAACGGGAGTTTCGAGCACGCCAAGCAAACATCTGCAACTTTTTTATCTTGGTCGCATCGACTGCCTTCACCAGTTTCGTCTACTTGAATCGGTTCTTCAAGTTTGGCGTGAGTTGACCCAACAATTATCGACACCATTACAAGAAGAAATGCGGCGTTACATGTAACGGCACACTTCATCTGAAATCAAATAAATACACAGGTTGTTAGTTATTCAATTGGTACAAGGAAATATGATCAAAGGTTACAAGGCAATTTTAATTAATTGTCTTTTTTCTCTTTTTTTTTTGAATGGGGTTTAACGCCATTTTCAACACATTTCAGTTTATATGTGGCAGATCCGGGTTAATTGGTCGAAGAAGACATTGGTATGAATCTTAGTAGAACCAACGTCCTTCCACTTGCAAACGTATTCTCATACAGTTTTTGGAGCGAGCAGGACTAAAGTTGCGAGAGGTAAGTGATCTTGAGACGGCGCCTTTGACCACCAGATCACGGTGGACCCTTAATTGTCTTTTAAAAACTTACTATGCTATTAAATGGTCGACACGGTTCACGAACCCTCAAACATGTCTTTGTATCATTTATAAAATCAAACACATTTTCTGCAAATTTTATGTATTTTGTTTTAATTATTCTTTCAAAAATTGTAAATTTTGTTTTTCAATTGAATGTTATTCGCTAAACACAATATCATCCGATTGTGCATCTGCCATCAGCCATTATTTAAACATGTTATTCAGAGAAATGATCAATAGCGTGACTTAACAAGAATGTCTTTATAATGAAAAAAAAAACTATTCAAAAGTAAAATAACAGGATATAAAACAAGCTTATGGTCTCAAATCAACACTACATTGTATAACATTGTATTAACCTAGACAAACAACGCCACGTGACCGATGGGCGGAGTGCCAGCCGTTCTTACGTCAGGTTTATTGAAAGCACTTATACAGATATATTTAAGTTCATATTTGTTCGTATATGCATCGTTAAGTATAAGAAAATGTTTGAAAGATGGCTTTAAATATTAAAAACTTGGAAAAGATCTTTATAAGATTCATCTTTCGTTCTGATCGTATTCTTATTGTTTCACACACATGTTGTTATATTGTAAAGATTAGAAATAAAATTGTTAAAACTAAATTGATGAAATTTAAAATTAAGACTAATTTGTATTTCATTTAAAAAAGCGTTACATATTTTGCACATGTTGTTAACAAAGGCAAGATAATCTATTGTGTTTTATTGATTTCACAAAAACATTTGGTTACATTGTACGTGATGATTAATGGTACACACTGATAAAGTTAGGTTTTAGGGGGAACATTTTTTGAAATTTATAAATCATTATATAGCTGATAAAATACCAATGAGAAATATGTGGTGTACGTCAGGGTGAATATGTATCACCATTTATATTTTCTTTGTTAATTAATGAATTAGAAGGTATTTTTTTTAATAAAGGTTTTGAAAGTATGCATTTTGGTTCTTTTCAGAAGTATGCGGACGATTTTTCGTTATTTGAAAAAGATTGGTGGCGAATTGCCACAGTGTTTTAAAAACACTGTTATTAATCATTGTAATACGTGGATATTAAAAGTAAATACAAAACTTACAGTATTCAGAACAGAGGGATAGCTACCAAAAATATTTTTACATATGATGGGTACAATCTAGAAATTGTTTATAGGTTTTCATATTTAGTTACAGTTTTAACATGATGTTGTTCTCTTTTCTGAAGCTCAAAATACTTTTACGTAACAGCTCAAAAGGCAATAATATTTTTATAAAAAATAAATAAATATAGATTTACTCATATTTTACCTAAGCACAAACTCGATCTGTTTGATACACTAGTGTCTACTATGATTAATTACGGTATCCAATTGAGATTTTCACTAGCTCAAAGTATGGAAAGAGTTCACCCACAGTTTTGTAAACAACTTTTGAATGTTAAAAAGAATATTCAAACTGATTTTTATACAACAGGGAACTTGGTCGAGTTTTATGTCATACAGATATTAAATTTTGACTTAAGATTCTGAATATGAGTAAAAATTAGATAATATATTTGCTATCCAGGGGTCATGGGTTCGAATCCCCGCCCGGCAACATTCTCAGTGATGATTGTAATACGACATTGTGTCTCATTATCATTCGCTTTTCAGCGCTGATTTAAGTGGAAAAGTTATTAGTTACTTGCGGAGATTGGCTGTTCTCGAGTACTGGTTTACCTTTCACGATCCCAGGAAACAGTAGTAAGGTTAACTGACCGTCTTTTAGCCCTCGACGGCATAACAATGAAGCTAAATATTTAATCAATCAATCAATCAATCAATCAATCAATCAATCAATCAATCAATCAATCAATCAATCAATAAAGATTTGCTTGTCTGTTTCAAAGCTAAAATTTTCATCGCATTGGTGGAATAGACAAAATAGTATAACAAATAAATGATCGAATATGTATTCACTGTAATGTTATAGAAGATGAGTTTCATTTTATTTCAGAATGTGAATTATTTGATGATTTGAGAAGAAATATAATTTTGGACAACCCTTATTTATAAAAACTTGTAAATCTCATATAAAAACTGATCAAATACATTCATTTGAGAAACGAAAGTTTGTTCTTAAAGGCGATTAATAAAATGGTTATTGCTGCCTATTCCTGAAAAGCAGAAACAATGTCACACTTTATTTCAAATTGTATTTAAACTGTTTTAGTCATAACGTGATCTGTTTAATGAATGTGCATCGTATTAATCTTTTGGAATAGTATGTCCAGAGCCTGACATATTATGTGTATACAGTCGAACCTGTCTTAAGTAACAATTCAAGGGATGGAACAACATTAGCCTTTTAAGACAGGTTGTTGCTTAATACATGTTAATTTACTCTGAAAGCCTAGAAATGGAAAATAGAAAATATGGTTGCTTAAGACAGGTGGCTGCTTAATAGAGATGGCCATTTACACAGGTTTAAATGTATTTTTATGTTCTCACGGACTTTTAATTGAATAAAAGGGTCATTTTAAAAGAAGCTAGACGCTACTTCCTTTATGAAAGCAATGTTAAATTATAATCATAAGTCGATGAACTCAAGTTTTTATTTCCCGGTAATTATCAAAATTTGTGTTTGACAATCGGCGATGAAATGCTGTAATGTCGTCTGCAAACAAAAGAATACACATCTGCTACCGTCTGATATATAATACGCTGTATCATCTATTTAGGAGTGTTAATATAACATTTCCATAAAGAGGAGAAGTGTATCAACAATAGCATGGAAATTTTCCATAATCCGATTGAAATATAAGCAATATGAATAGAAACAAACATTTTCACCTGATTTCACATCGGTATATTCATGGCGTTTTAAGCGAGGACGAATTCGTTTCCTTACTGATGAATGCGTTTCTTTTCAAACAATGCGTTACGAAAGCACTAACAAACGACTTTTTTTCTACTTCAACTAGAGCGAAGTGTTTTACCAACCGTATTTAACTAAATCTGAGTAGAGCGACAAGTAATCGTTGATTAGCGAAAAAATGCACCGAGCATGAAAAAAATGTCAGAATACCATGCAAAATAGCATGAAGGTGGTAAGATTTCTGTTTTAAATAGTTTTCCAATCAAATCATTTAGGTCAATTAATAACCAGCTTCAGTCTGTTTTATCGCTCAGACTGTTTGCATAAATGCAAGAAAAACATCAAATGAATGAATCTTTGTAACGCTGTTTGGTCCAAATCATACTGACATTTGATTGATAGATACTTAAAAAAGTGTAAAATAATCATACATCGTAAGTAACTTAACATAAAATCGTTACATATCCTGTCTATGCGATTTAACTATGCGTTTCACATTAATTTAGACAGCCTTTTAATGCAGTCGATATCAAAGAAAACAATCGGACTTTTTGTAATTCAACTTTTATTTCACCAATGTATCAATATTATTACATAAATGATACAAAATATGTTGATTTTTTTCATACATTATGATTGTAATAAAAAATGTGGTATAAAAGTCACATGTTTTACTTGATAATTGCATATATATCAACACAGTCCCAATATCAAATAACATCTCGATGGTTTTGCCAATAAGTAAAAATCGCCTTATAATGATAATATGATGGAAAACATTTTTTGTTGAAAAAAAAGGGGAAAATATTTTGATTATTTATTAACTATTATATAGTTATCGAATAATAATTGAAATAGTGTAAAAAGAAGAAACACAAGTAATTTTTCGCCCATGTTAATATTGTTAATTATTTAAAACAGCTTTCCCAGTTTTTATTTAATTTGATAGTTCAACGGAGAAAAAGTTTCCATTTGGTTTCGTGAAGGTCTAGTTTGTCATGTTTAAGAGCTATTTCTCGTCCTGTCTCAATTCTTCTTTCCATATACATTTTCAATAAATGTTTTTGGAACCCTTTTGTGAATTCATTAAACATATAAAATATTTTGCACATATAAGAATTAAGGTTTTCAAATAATTTATACTAGAATTATTCGCTGCGATTCCTATTGACAAAACTATCGGACTTTTTTACACTGTTCTGTTTCAAATATTCACCTGCCACAAAGTCTCTCCAGCCCCTGACGTTTTGTTTGTCTATGATAGGCCAATGGCCTGTCAAACCGGCCTGTCAGTTATTATCTTCAGCCAATCATTTGTAATTGTTTCAATGACCAAGAACAACGAGTATATTGCATACACATTGAAAATCCTGTAGTTAATCTTAAACAGGTCAATAGCGTGAAAACAAAGGCAATAACAAACAGCTTTATTGTCGTCAGTCACGTGTACCTATAACTATACACTATTTCTTAGTTTTCGGTGTTAATTGGGTCACACGTAAAATACGATTCTTTTTATCAAGGACTTACAAAGATGGATTGGAAGCTTATATCTTTCTACTGAATATTGATAAAATAGCATGCCAACAGTTGATAATTTTGCGAATTAATCATTTAAATTTCACAGGCAACTGATTTCTTTTTCATAAAGTGTAACGTGTATGTGACCTTAGATGCTTTATAAAGCTTTAAACACGTAAAACGACCTTGAATTTAAAATATTGCAATAACTTTTCAAGCTCGTAACTTGATTTTTAGTTGCAAATTTTGTAATCATAAGTACTTCAACAGTTGTAAACACAGTTTTCTGAGAATAGTCTCATTTTGTAGAGAATTTCATTGTGCAAAGAAAGAATTTCGTATTTCTAGGATGAATGAAAGATTTTGTGAGAGTTTGTGTGTATACACAGGCGTTAATAACCTCTCAATCGTTTGCTTGTCCTTCCCTATATATAATTCCTCGTTTTTATGCAAGACTTTCTACTTAGATAACTTTCTTTTAACGAATAAGACTCAGATTAAACCGATCTACAGCGTAATACATTCGAACACATAATTAAACATTCACCGTTACTTCACACAGGCCTGAATCATTTCCAGTTACCCATAATGCATAATCAAACATGGTGTACATTCATCGACTGCATGATAAACACGTGACTGTGATAAACTGTTCAATTTATGAAACGTCAAAGTATGTCTCTATACGTGCAACCTATCGAACAATGGTTGTAAATGGCTGAAGACGGACAGTGGCTTCATTATCCGGGTATTGACATAACAGACAGCGCGGCAGACGTCCGGAGTTTTTTTTTGAATGGAACTAAGCAACATTGCAGCATTGTGTAATCAAAGTGTTTTGTTCGATATCATGTTTGTAACACGAATCATACATCAGAACTTTTGTTATATTGTCTGGTATGTTGACATGTAATAAAAGATGCGGTTTTGAAATGAAATAACTATCGTCTGCATTTTTACTTTTGGCGGAAACTTTTAATCTTTCTGCTAGCGGGTCCTTAGGGGATGGCCCTAATGCCTTACTGAACGGATAACTCCCTTAAATGCTTACAATGGCGTTTAACGCCATTTGCAACACAGTTGAGGTTATACATGTATAACACATGTACATTTTTATTGGTGGAGGAAAACCTGAGAATAAATATGAATAGAACATTCCGTAAGTAACGGATATACATTCTCACATTAAGTTTTTGGAGCGAGCGGGACTCGAACCTACGACCTTAGCGGTGAGAGGTAAGTGGTTGTTAGACGTCGCCTCAGACCACTTGGGCCACTGAGGACTCTATCTCCAATGACGAAGGAGGTAGACGTCAGTGACTTGATGAAAAATATCGCAACCTTGGCGGATTGTTAACATATTATTACTCTAAAAATTATTAGGTGTCACAACACCATTGAAACCCGGTAATTTGAAGATATTGAACTAGTGAAAAAATTGAAAACACATACTGCAGATTTTGATTATTCATTGTGTTGTTGCCAATAATGCTACAATGGAATCCTATGTGAAATCTATAAAATAGTGGAGTGAGGCGTAAATTGCGAATTTGTCTTGAAATAGCCGATCAATTACAAATGCTTTTGCAGGTAGACAGTTATGCATATGTTTGGCCATGATCTGAATTTCTATATACAATCAAAATTGTCTTAAGCAGCCAATCAAGAGAAGCAACAAAAGTGACCTTTTAAGATAGGTTCATGTTTAAAGTAGGTCAACTTGTTCTGAAAGCATAAAAAAGGGAAATAACAAATATGGCCGCTGAAGACAAGTGGTTGCTTAATAGAAGTGACGGCTCATACCGGTTTGAACAGAAGTTGACTTGGGTTCATCCTAGCTCCCATTAAATCAGGCGGAAAAGTCTTGTTCTACAGAAAAAAAACATTTCCATATTTTTGAAGAATATTTGGCCAATAATACAAATAAAGCTGTGGTAAATTCTATAAAAACAATTCCTAATGCCATTGGATACAAGTTATACTTATTTAAATGTATTGAAATTGAAAAAAATGATTGCCTTTAAAAATGACAAATGGCATTTACATAATGAAAAATGGAGATATTTTATCGATTAATGTTTTATTAAAATCATTTTGATATATTTATGTTGTTAATGGGATGACGCAAACAATTTTTATTTATAATATTGCATTGCATTGCACGTCTTTAAATGCATGGCATAGACATTATTATTTTGGTTTATTAACAAATCTATGTATATGCTGTATGTGAAAATGTAAATAAATAAGTAACCATAATAATGGTAACTGAAAATTAAAAAAATATATATATATATATATATATATATATATATATTTTAGAAAAATCTCAGTTAGTTTCGCGTTTATTTTATTTCAAATTGTTAACACCATTTTTCCTGATACGTCGTACGCAAATGTATCACAAAAGAGAAGGGGCAAAATGTGCATGGAATCAAGGCATTTCAGGTCTTGCTACACAGTTGAATGTTGCTCTATGTTTTATTAAAAAAAAATTAATTTAGTTAACTTTTATGACGAGCCCGTCACTCTTTGGAGATTGTGACGCTTTTGGAGAGTGTTATTGAACTATAAAATGTAAAATTTGAGCACATTACGAGATGAAATACTATCCAATCCCCTCTAAAAACCCACCAAAAAAACAACATCAAAAACCAAAACAAAACACCCCACAGAACAACAAGACGTAGTATTTAGAAAACTAAATATCATTAAATAAGCAAAATGAATAAAATACTATTAGATATGATATAATTGCATATGTTTATTATCGCTTAAATTTATTTATCACAGCGTCTAGTGGAAGCACGTCCGCCTCGCATGCGGAAGGTCGTGGCTTCGATTCCTTGCCGGAATAACCAAATATTTAAAAAATGGTCCTCGAAGCTTCTATGCTTTGCGCTCATCATTAAGAGAATAGTTGTAGGTCTGGATGGCCAGGTGTCAGTATAATGTGACTTGATGGTGTGTCGTCGGCATGGTACTCCAATGTCACATCGTTTAAAGTACTGACTTAAGTAGAAATCGACGTGATATGACTGAACAATTGCTGAACACGAGAAACAACACCATTACAATTATTCAAATTCGATTAAATATTTATTTAAACGTGTGAACTGTTTTAAAATTTGAGAAGCACGAATCATATTTTACTTATATTTAAAGATAATGGAACGATATGAGAAAAAGAAAGATTCTCCACATATATTACTTTAATAAAAAAAATATGATATTTAAATGAAATTTCTTTGTCAATATGACATTTGTGAAAAGCCTTGTATTGTATTATAAATGAATAATACGGTGTCCCATAGGGACTATCACAACGAAACTATACATAAAATAATAAATATTTCGCGATGGCTCAGACTAAAGCCTCATATTTCATGCAACTGTATGAATTGAGTAAATGTGTATTTGTATTTTTGTAATAATGACATTGAAGACGAATACCATTTTGTTTGAATATGTCAAACATATAGAGAAATAAGAAGTAAATATATCACATGCTTTCATACACAGAAACCCAACCTATGGATTTCTTATATCTTCTTGAATCAACAAACAATAAATCATAAATTCTAGAAAATTCTTTCAGAAACATTATATAAAAGACTTTTTATAATAATTAAATAGTTGCTCCGTTTTTAATATATAGCCTATGCTAACATAACTTTTTGAAACATTAAGAGCCAATTTCAAGTCATTCGGATGAAAACGATGTGTTTTATTAGCTCATTTCGTGTAATAAATGGTCCTTTTCGTAGCATCGTCTCCGGTAAAAATTATATTTCTTTAATTTGAACGTGGAATATATAGTAAATATAATAAAAGAAATGAGGGGAAAAAATGTGGCCGGTTTTTGTGGCCGGTTTGACCAAAATAAAAAAAAAGTGTGGCCAAATTGACTTTTTTGGGGCCGGATTGACATGTGGCCGGTTTGATCTGTTTCCATTGAGAGCTATGTACATTTTGAACTACTGTAATCATTGATAATGTTTATGCATTGATTGTCACATAAATATGTTGTATAATATTTTAATTTAATACGAAACTGTAATAATTTAAATCAATAAAATAATTTCGCAAAACGATCCGAAACAAATGTGTTCCATTGTTTGTAACTAAGACTCGACATGGACCGTTTCTAGCAAATATAGATCGCAAAACCTTAATGGATCGTTCTGTCGTTATAACAGACGTGTTTTTTTTTCTTCTTCCTCTTCTTCTTCTTCTTCTTCTTCTTCTTCGTTGTTTGCGAGTATCATTTCCACGAACAACGCGTTTGATGTTAAAACGAATATTTCCAAACACGTAAAATATATATAAAAAATAAAAACGAGTCACAATTGGTCTGGTAAATGGCCAGTGAAATAATAGCCGTATAGTTGTTACATATAAGTTATTCAATCATAAAATCCAACATGTTTTTACTTATTTTCATTAAAATATGAATTATTCAATATATATTTTAGATATATATTATGTTATTATGTTGGATAACTTAATATGATAATTCTGTAATATTGATACGCTTAAATGTATATTATTCAATGTGTCACTTTTTTATGTATTTTTATGCTTATGTCTACATTGCATATATTTATTGATCTTATTCATTATATCATATTCCCTTAATAGCGAATAAACAAAATTTTAGCAAAAACTACAAATTTATTAACAAATATATTAGTATGGGTTCCATGCATGCACGCTGGCGAGCAAAAACAAATAAGAAATCAAAATAAACAAATTTAAAAAAATCTTACCAACTTACCAAAACAATATAATCGTCTCGTATCGATAATTTCATCCAAACACTAAATATCAGAAACAAATTTAAAAAACAAAACAAAAAAACAACAACAACAAAATTTGAGAATAAAATCAACTAACCGTTGAATATGTTTGCAAAGATTCCCTGATTTCAGAGTCAATCCTGTTTTACCACCGCCCTTGTGCAATATAACATGCTAAATAAAACTGCATGAAGATTTAAGCGCCTTTAAAGCTATATACACCGGCGATAATCGATTATCGATATTTGTAACTTCCGATTTTATACATCGCTATGATATCACAAATATCTAGTCATTCGATAAACTCGTCTCTTTTCCAATGTGTTGATCTGCCTAATGGAAAACTGCAAAAATGTTTTCATTAAATTGCTAGGTACACTGATAAAGTAAATACCGCTAATGCTACGGACAATACGTTTTTCCACGTGTTATTATGCACGAATCCATAATCTAATAATGCCATTTGGTTCCCACGTTCATCCGTATCCATCTACGCATAAATTTAGTGTCATATTACCTAAAAGACAATCGACTAACGCACGTAACAAATATATTCAATACTTTTGTATCAGTATCAATCGTATTTGATGACACATTATCATTTACAAAACAATGACATTAAAGGTGAAATAATAAACGAAAAGGACAAAGTTTAAACAGAAATAGAAGCAGTGTGTATTTAACGGAATGCTATTCAGCTCAGAAAGAGAATTAGTAAAACGGAAATAATGACCCCATAAACAAATGGAGTTAAGGTTACTCGACCGACACTTTTCTTTCACACCGACCCTTGACCTTTTTAAGTGTGGGAGCGGGATACAAACCGCTGGTAGTGAGTGTTGTTGTTGTTGTCGTCGTTGCTGCTGTTGTTGTTGTTGCTCTTGCTGTTGTTGCATGGTGTTTCGTGTCGCTTTCAACAATATTTCAGTCATATCGCGACGGTGTCTACTTGAGACAGTATTCTAAGCGCTGCCACACTGGAATATCATGCCGCAGACATATGGTATGATACCCCACCCAGTCATGTTATACTGACACCATGCTGACCAGATCTTAAGTGCTGAGCGCCAAGCGAGGAATCTTCTAGTACCATTTCTCAAGTCAAATATCAAATAAAGCGTTGTTACAGTGCCGAAAACACATGGCATGATACCCAATCCAATCACATTATACCGACACCCTTTTTAAGTATTTTGCATGGCCCGGTCAGGAATTGAACCCCAACCTTCCGCATGTGAAGTGGACGCTCTACCACTAGACCACCGCTGCGGTGCATGTGTAGTAAAATAATAACTGTATTCAGTTAGAGACCTTAAGATGTGTACTGAAAAAAAATCCATTGACGACTCATTCTTTGACATTGATATGGTAAACTTAGAGGCACAGTTGTATAGGACAAGCGTGTAATTAATGGAAGTCTGTGCCGTGTTACGGGTCTGCGATATAGAACTTCAGTGTGGCACACTTCTGTGGTGTACGGTATGGAGTCAATGTCACATCATGTAGTATGTATGCGGTATAGATATTCTGTGTGTTACCATGATGTGTGCGGTATAGAGTCGATGGCACCATTTAATATGTATGCGGTATAGATCTTCAGTGTGGCACCATGATGTGTACGGTATAGAATCAACGTGAGACATGTACCATGTAATATGTATGCAGTATAGATCTTCTGTGTAGTACCATCATGTGTACGATATGGAATCAATGTCACACCATGTAATATGTATGCGGTATAGATATTCTGTGTGGCACCATGGTGTGTACGATATAGAATCAACGTGATACATTTACCATGTAACATGTATGCGGTATAGATCTTCAGTGTGGCACCATGATGTGTACGGTATAGAATCAGCGTGATACATGTAATATGTATGCAGTATAGATCTTCTGTGTGGTACCGTGATGGAAGCGGTATAGAGTCGATGACATGTAATGTGTATGCGATATATATCTTCAGTGTGGCACCATGATGTGTGCGGTATGGAATCAATGTCACACCATGTAATATGTATGCGGTATAGATCTTGTGTGTGGTGCCATGATGTGTGCGGTATAGAGTCGATGATACCATATATTGTGTATTCGGTATATATTCTGTGTGGCACCGTGATATGTACGGTATAGAATCAATGTGATACCATGTAATATGTATGCGGTTTAGAACTTCTGTGTGGCACGATGATGTGTGCGGTATAGAATCAATGTGATACAATGTAATATGTATGCGGTTTAGATCTCCTGTGTAACCATGATGTGTACGGTATAGAATCAAGGTGATGCCATGTAATGTGTATGCGGCATAGAACTTCTGTGTGGCACCATAAAATGTACGGTATATAATCAATGTGATACCATGTAATGTGTATGTGGTATATATCTTCTGTGTGGTACCATGATGTGTGCGGTATAGAGTCGATGACAACATGTAATGTGTATGCCGTATAGATCTTCTGTGTGGTACCATGATATGTGTGGTATAAAGTCGATGACACCATGTAATATGTATACGGTATAGATCTTCTGTGTGGCACCATGATCTGTGTGGTATAAAGTCGATGACACCATGTTATATGCATGCGGTATAGATCTTTTGTCTGGCACCATGATATGTGTGGTATAGAGTCGATGACACCATGTAATATGTATGCGGTATAGATTTCATTGTGGCACCGTATTGTGTGCGGTATAGAGTCAATGTGACATCATATAAATGTATTTCTGGTATAAAACATCAGTGTGTCCACACATCACATCAATACATATGAAATGAATTCCACGTACATTTTAGCTGCCTTTCCATTGTTGTATAAAAGCACGATACTTACTGATTAAAAAACAACAACTTCCCCGTGTCATATTTTATTTCAAGGCCATATCGTGTTATTTTACTTTGCGCCGACGTCATTTTCAATTTAAGGCTTCCGTAGATTTATATTACGTTTTTCAAACTAGCGAAACCGTACCAATATTGGATCAAAAACGGGCAAGGAAAAGCGGTAAGATTTTGCAATATCCGTAATAAATAATTTATATTCTGAAGATCGCATCATTTAGTTGTTTGGGAAAGTTTTAATAGTTAATAATGAAAGCATGAGCAAGATGAAGGAATAGTACGAGCAGAGAAGACAGGAAATGCTTCCGCGAGGTAGTTCTATAATGGCGGTTATAAATGATCCTTGTTTCTCCTTCTTTAAAAAATGAATTGTACTTATTCCAATGCTTCTTTTTTTTATTTAAATGACATTATTGATGTATTTTTAAAGCATTGTCATGTTTGAATTGTAAATTAAGAAATCAATTGATGACTTACGAATTGGCGTATAAATACATGATTTCAAGTTTTCTTTCACTTTGTCAACAGTGTAACCATGACGCATAAAGGGTTCGAACCCATGGCGCTCCGATCATGGTTCATGACGTATACTAGTACATGTATATAGACAGACTGATATAGATAAGAACCACGCCCGTTCCCAGGCTTTGTAGGAAAAAAATTTGCTAATTTGCATTTGATACCTTATCAAAACACGAGTTGCTAATTAACCTGGTAACCTTTGTTGACCTTTGTTAACTTTGTTAATATAGTCAATCCTGGTAATTACCCCAAACATTGTTTTGATAACCCTTTAAATCAAAGTGGACGCAACAGGTTTATACTTTATAGCGCTATGCTTTAAAACACAGATTACAAAAAAAAAGACTTTTATTAACCAGAGAACTCATTTGAATAAATTCAGTCTTCCATGAGGCCCTTAACATATTTGTAAAGTACAACATTGATTTAACATATAAACAAAAGAAGTTAACACGTAGATAAATATATATAAATGTGTGTGAATGTATAGCAAGTTTGAAAGAGCTACCCGATTCATTAGAATTGCTAAGAATTTTTACTCCATCGTAAATATAACGCTTTGAACTATTTTATAGAATTTGCATTTTTTTTATAAGATGGAAAAGAGTTCCAGAAGGAAGAGCCTGAATAACTGAATAAGCAAACGAATTATGAAACATTTCAGAATTAGGCTAATGAGAATACAACTGTAGATAAGAGGATGACCGTAGTGTGCGTGTATGAACATTAGCTGTTGGAGTAAATAAATCTTTGAGATACGCAGGAGTCATTATAGGATAAACAATCGGACTTTATTCGAATTGTGTGTGATTCGACATTCTTTACACATGCATAAAAAACAGAAAATAATGTTAATCCTTATCATCCCAATCCTAAAGATATTTATTTTAGTTAAATACTCCTCTCAAGCACAGTATAAGTATGAAAAATTAGTTAATGCGTAGGAATACATAACAGCTAGGAACAAAAAAAGTAGTCCGGCTCAAGAGTTTTATCGAAAAATAAAAGTCTTAAACATTGGATCTATCCAATGATTATTTTGATTACATATTTGAAATTGAGATCGGAATTATTTAATTGTATTGCTCTCACATCGATATTGAAACAAGTTCTTACAACTTGGAAAAATCACGTTCGAAGTTTTCCTGGGTAGAACCAGTACTGAGCACATGCTGATGAAGTGACTTGCTCAAGATAACCACACATACCCGTGGGGGAGAATGGAAACCAAGCCTCCCTGACCATGAATCCGATGTTCTACTACTGGACCACGAGCTCACCATATGCATGCAATCGGAACATCGCTCGGTTATGTCCGTAAACGTTCGAACGTTTACGGAAATGACCGAACGATGTTCCGCTTGCAATTGCATGGTTGCTAGGGAGATTGAAGACCATTGCTAGGTTTTTCTTTAAAATACAAGACAAAATGGATACACATATACAGATATTCTAAATTAAAACAGCAATATTTCCGTTAAAATACTTAATTAATATGCAAAGAAATATTTTCTTAGGCAGAAATTGGTGTTCATATAAACTCAAACACTTTAACGTTATTTCATGACTATGTTTTGTATCATTCGGATTGTATTCACACTAGACGAAAGGAATGCGTATACAAATCCGTATACAAAATCCTAATACTAACACGTACTGTGCCCCCGACTTGTCACTTTACTTCTGTTCAGAAAAGTCATAATATGCTACGTACGGCATAAATTGGTGAAAAGGGGATGAAATGGTTTAAGTCTTTTTTTTAAATTGAAAACACATCGATTTTGAAAATTGGGAATACTCTAGGAACTTTGAGAAAATTTAGAAATCTGATACTGTAATCTATGTGACACTTCATGTTTTGTTTCTTCAAACACCTCGGAACAAACATGGAATCCCCATAAAAATCATTTGATACGTTTGTAAAGAATTCGACTTAACAATTCATCTTTTTGGTGTACTATTATGAAGGGATAATCTAAAGGGATGCACGGTAGCTAAGAAAACTACAACCGTACGCAGTTGAACATTTCTGTATTGAACACAAACCGCAGCGGTGTTCTAGTGGTAGAACAACCACTTCCCATTTGGAAGATCGTGGGTTTAATCCCCTGCAGGGGCCTACCAAATACTTGAACAATGGTACTAGAAGCTTCATTGCACATCGCTCAGAATTAGGATGGAGGATAGTTCTAGGTCTTGTCGACCCGGTCTCAGTATAATGTGATTGGGTGGAGTATCACACATCGTGTCTGCGGCATGATACTCTAGTGTGGCAGCGCTTAAAATACTGTCTCAAGTAGAAACCGTCATGATTTGACTACATCAACAACTGTATTGACAAATGTAACGGTATCTGGTCTTGATTTCTTTATTACAAGCGATTCCATAAAACATAACAGGAAGTAAAATTGTAAAATAAATAAACCCGCTTGTTTGCGTTAATAAAAGTAAATATCGAGTTAATTGATCATTTGAATTATGACGGTATACATTCTAAAGATACAATATAAATACACGTAAACGAGAAAAAGAGACACTGACAAGTGTGCATGCGTGCATGCATGCGGGCAAGTGCAGCTTCAATCACACATTTGAATAATCATAACTTGTGGAAATTGGAATTCATAACAGTTGATTTGTGACATATTGGCTTATGTTGATATAGAGTCAAACCTGTCTTAAGCAACAAGTCAATGAAAGCATCAAAACAAACATTTAAAGACAGGTTGTTGCTTAATAAAGGTTGATTTGATCTGAAAGCAAATAAATTAGAGATGGCAGTTATTGAATATTTAGGATCATTTTATGCCATCAAGGGCTAACAGACGATTGCTTAACAATATTTCTTGGGCAGCCCTACTTCCGTAAGTTACTGAAAACTTGCCCCTACTCTTGAATCAGCGATAAGAGACGCATAAAACACACTAAATAGAATGTTTATGAAATACGTAAGTATTGTTTTTATGTTGTTTGTCTCTTGTTTTCAACTACATCACCCAGATCGATAGTCAGACGCGCTACCGACTGGGCTAACCGGGCCCGTCTTACCGGAAATGACACTGGGTATTTCAAAGTTTCACCAACTTGTATAACACTTATTGTTAGCTTTTGCATTGGTGATAATATATTATGTCAGTGCAACACTGGCATAGTAAACATTCCATTGGCGTTTAAATATTGATTGTGTTCTTTCACTATCCGTCTGGCATATAACTCTTTCCTATATTTTTTCTGAATATATTATACAGCATGAAACAAATATGTGTCTTGATTTAAGAAACACACGCAACAATTTCATATAAGTATTTGTTTTGCTCAATTTCACCATTTTGTGGTGAAATAGGTACATTGTGGGTAGATAGAGATATTTCCGCCGGATATGGGAGCCTGTCACCAGTGAGCGGGAACCAGAGTGACGTCACGGGATTTCCAGGTTCAGCTCAATCGTGAAACATCGGGTATTTCCGTATCCTCCGTAGAATACACTATTGCGTAGCATAAAGGCCGAGGTAATCAGATTGGGTTCAGCTAGGACTGCCAGCAAACACCCTGGTTCCCTAAAATTAACACGTACTGTGTGCTAATGTGAGGATGGGCCAGTGTAAGCGTTTGACCGAACTGAACGCAGACCAGCCAAGAGTTAGTCGCATGTCACTTCGCAGTGAGATATATCCTGACGTACACATTTGTGACGAGTGTAGACAAACCACTGGTGTGTTCCAGCATAGCTTATGGTGAGTAACACTTCAATTTCAAAGTATTGAATGTATAGGAAAGACGTTATATCAGATTTTCTACTCAAGTAGAAAATTCAAAGTGACTTCTTACCGGCTTAGACGTTGGTTTACTCCCTTGTTCCTGGAGCGGTAGTAGGTCAATATTTACTGACGGTCATGATATGCTATGTAAAATATAATGTTCTATTCTGAGTGATTGGCTGAGAAAGTATTTATGCTTCGATCTTGGAATATTCAATACCGAATTACATGTATAACTAAGGAGAGAAAAAATTCGTTTAAATGTACATTAATCAAGATGTCATTTTGTTTCTTTGATTGATATCATTTTCAGTTAGAAAACACCACATTACACGCACGATCGGATGCACGCATGAACACACACAAGTTTTGAGCTCAGGTTTGAGCTCACGTTTAAGCTCACGTTTAAACTCACGTTTAAGCTCACGTTTAAGTTCAGGTTTGAGCTGACGTTAAAGTTCACGTTTAAGCTCAAGTTTAAGTTCAGTTTTGAGCTCAGATTTAAGCTCACGTTTAAGCTCACGTTTAAGCTCTCGTTTAAGCTCATGTTTAAGCTCACGTTTAAGTTCAGGTTTGAGGTCTCGTTTGAGCTCACGTTTGAGTTCACGTTTAAGCTCACGTTTAAGTTCAGGTTTGAGCTCACGTTTAAGCTCACATTTAAGCTAACGTTTGAGCTGATGTTTAAGTTCAGGTTTGAGCTCATGTTAATGCCCACATTGAAGCTTACGTTTGAGCTCACGTTTAAGCTCACGTTTAAGTTCACGTTTAGTTCACGTTTAAGCTCACGTTTAAGCTCACGTTTAAGCTCAGGTTTGAGCTCAGGTTTGAGCTCACGTTTAAGCTCACGTTTAATCTTCCTGATGGCGTCTTTTGCAAAGCAACGAAACCAATTATTACTTAGATATGTAGATATGTATTGTACTTATCATATATATTGTAATTATTATATATGTTTTATTTATTATTATTAACTCCTGTATTAATTGCACTTATGCTCTTTGGTGCCCTTGTCCTTTTGATAGTTGTTGAATATTTTCTTATTATAAGTGAAATATATTCGTTTGCGAATAATTACATTCAAAGTCCAGCCGTTACGACACGTTTAGCTACACAAATATCAATGAGTCTCAAACTATATTCTTTACAAAAAAAAAACGACACATTTTGCTTATAATATCTATTACATTAAATAGATTGTTTTGTGTTAATTAACGTAGGAGCTTTGGTGTATTTATTTGAAGTAAATTCGTGTTAAAATTAAACATATTTCATATTGTATATTATAATAATACACTATATATATATATTTGGAGAAAAAAAACCCATTCATATCCGGCTGAAAATGTAAACATAAGGGACAACAACATTTTTTAAAGGACAGCAACTGATTTTTAAACAATGCTGCTGCATGGTGATTGGCGTAGCTTTCCACAGTCTTTCAGTCATATCGTAACGGTGTCTTCATGAGGCAGAAATTTAAGAGCTGCCACAATGGGGTACATATATCATGGCGCAGACACATGGTATGATACCCCACCTATTCGGGCCGACCAGACCTACAACTTTTCTGTAAATGCTGAGCGTCAAGTCGTCATCCTTACGTATTATAACGGTCGCTAGATAAGTCCAAAGACAGTTTTTATTTTTTTCATTTTGTTAGCCGTTTATGCATCACTACAGGGAAAAATAGTGTTGCCAGGGAAGTGAAAAAGGAACATTTTGTTATGGGATTCGAACACGTAACGACTGAGCTACAATCTACATACTGAACCACTTTCCTATGTAGAAATATACCAAGACCGGCGGTATAAATCTAAACGGAAACTAAACCGCTTTAATCGATGATGCCCGGAAATATCCTGACATTTATTATACAACTACCAAAGTTATTTCACGGGTCATGTTAAATTCAAATATCGGGTATAATAGCGAGTTTAAATACACGTTGTTGTGATTTTGACGATACACAATGGTATCATCAACCAGACATGGCCCAGATAGTCACCAGGTATCCTAAATATTAGAATTATACAAGTTGAAAGAACATAAATACTGGTTATGCCACTTTGACCTATGTCAGTACATACTAAAACGATACTAAAACATACTAAGACAATACTTACACAGAAGGAACCAAGACTATTTAAGAAAGAAATAACAATACGTAAGTAAACAATAGAAATACGCTGGAAGAGATATGAAAACGCAACACAGGAAGATATATGAAAACGAAACACAGGAAGAGATATGAAATCGCCCCACAGGAAGAAATATGAAAACGCAACACAGGAAGTGATATGAAACGCAACATAGGAAGAAATATAAAAACGCAACACAGGAAAAAATATGAAAACGCAACACTGAAAGAGATGTGAAAACGCAACACAATAAGAGGTATGAAAACGCAGCACAATAAGAGGTATGAAAACGCAGCACCGGAAGTTGTATGAAAACGCAACACATGAAGAAATATGAAAACGCCACACAGGAAGAGGTTTGAAATCGCCACACAGGAAGAAATATGAAAACGCAACACAGGCAGAGATATGAAAACGCAACACAGTAAGAGTTATAAAAACGAATCATAGGAAGTGATTAGAAAACTCAATACACTAATTATATTAACACCAATAAAACACACGCATGCATGCATGCATGCATTCATATTTTACAAATATTAAATGCGAAATAAAATTCAATGGCTACAGTTATCGACATCAGTGTTTTTGCTATTTTGTTAAAAAAATCTGGGCATAGTTTTGAATGATTGAAATATCAATGAAGAATCTTTATCTCTATACGAATGTTTGCAAAGCGTGCCTCAGCAATCACCGTAAAGAAATGACACAGAAAGGAAATAAAATCCTTAAAATAATTAGTAATGGCATTGGTGTCTACGCATTTATTAAAAGAGACGTGCATTCCCTAAAGATATTTCACAAAATAAACAATAACGAACTGGGAACGCTGCCGGTGGCGGGATGTCGTCTGGAGATCATTAACTCTGATAATAGGTTCATATTTACTTAATGTTTTATTTACAGTTTTAAATGGAAACCGAGGAAAATCTATTTGTGAATATAAATTAAACATTTTATTCATTTACATATTAATTGCACCGACACACTCTATCTGCGTGGTCCAAAGGTAGAGCACTCTGCCGCAACTGAAATGTGTGGTGTCCTTGATCAAGTTTACGGTGATCAAACGAACGAATTGAAGTACAACGGCACCGTCTCTCCATTTGTCTTTAAGTCACGTGATTAAACACAAGCAAACACAGCTGCGCCCAGCACCGTTAAATAGTAAACATGTTTAATGCCTGGTTCCCTAAAATTATCGCGTATTGCCTGTTAATATGAGGTTGAGCCAGTTGCCAGGAAAATATGTTAGTTAACGTTAGCAAACGTTTAACCGAACAGAACGCAGCCCTGCTCTCGGGGTGTGTGTGTGGAGGGGGAGAGGGGGGGGGGGGGGCTGTTTACCCTGTTACCAAACGTTAAAAGCGTATATATCGTTCAGATGACTTTTTTTTATCAAACGTTTGCAATCGATTTTAACCGTTCAAAAGAACTGAACGCAGTCTGGGTTCTACCCAGAAAAACTTCGAGCCTGTTATAAGTTGCAAGAACTTGTTTCATATCGATGTAAAATAAATAAGTTTAAAATATGAACTAGATCAATTTCTTTTTAATCCTTTTTTTGTGTTATATTGTATAAAACTAATTTTGGCGTTGTTGGTTGATGTCCATAGCACAAAGAAATAAAATACCGCCAATAAATGTTTACCATAATACGGAATTTTTTTCAATAAAGGGAGATAAATCATTATTAAAATTATATTTAGTATGCGTATAAATAAATATGGGAAGCTACTTTTGATACTGAATTAAAACAAATGTCATCCGTAGGCGACTGGTCTAACGCTCCGTCTCCAGATCACTTACCTGTCACCGCCTAGGTCGTAGGTACGAGTCCCGCTTTTGAACTTTATGTGAAAATGTTTGCCAGTTACTTGCGGAATGACGTTGTCTCTACTCAGATTCATTCTAAGGTCTTCTTCCACCAGTAAAACTGGATATGCCATATAAAACTGGAAATGTGTTGAAAAAAGCTTTAAACTCCATTCATAAAAAAAGATTTACGTGCAATCTATTTGATGTTTCGTTATTACACTTTAATACATTTATTTCCAAACCATGTTGGTAACCTCCATTGTTTTACGTTATTGAAAGTTCCAAAGCTTTCTTTTGCAGTTTCTTAATCAGTAGAAAGAACGGAGCTCTCCCGATTGGGTCTGTTAAATAGCAGCACAGTTTAACACGTTGATTGGTCAGTTTCTTCAGGGAAAGTTTGAATGACGTCATAGTTTAGTACGCTTTCAATTGATATGAATTGTGGGACAGGCATGGAGTTTCCTGCTTTTTTCATTGGAGATTCATAAACATGATTCAGAAGATATGAGGTTCTATATAAAGATTAGAGTTTCTTTAAAGACGATTGAGATATATCTTGCAATATCCATTTCTTGTAACAGAATGACGCAGGGATGCCTTGGCAAATGCGAACATTACTGTATAACACGCTGTTAATAATTTCGTCTAAGATAATTTTCTTGTCGATATTGCTAATTTCAGCGCCCCAATAAGAGTTATTTAATTGTAGAATTGTTTGATTTTTATGAAGAAAAAAATGTTTAAAAGTGAACACACGATAATAAAGTATTTTTATTATAAAATACCATGCTGATAATGCTACTGCTGCTGCTGATGATGATTATATTGATAATAGGATAATGACAACAACAATGATGCTATATAATAGTAGACTTTTTACATAGAAAATAATTAGTTTGTTAATGATAATAATGATGGAGATGATCATGCTAATGATGATGATGAAAATGAAGAAAAATTTATAACGAAAATTAAGATGATGATAATGATGATGGTGTTAATGATGACGATGATTATGGTGATGATAATGATGCTGTTGTTGGTATTGTTGATGATAATGATAATGATGATTGTGTTAATGATGACGATGATTATGATAATGATGATGATGACAATATAGACGAACGTTATGACGGTGGTGATGATACTGCTTCAACATAAACCAGATTCTATTTGAATTTCGAAGGACGTATTTTATGACTCGTTAACATTTTAACGATTTATTTAGCATGGCCTCTCTGCGTTATATTTTTAGATGGAACACATCATAGTTTGAAATGGTTTATCAGCAGTGATAACGAAACGTCGTTAGCCATACGTACGTATGTGTATATAGAATGATATTGGGTCGTAACAAATTAAATTCTAGATTATCATCCCCGTCGACACCCTAATATTCATGCCACCCGACCCTTTTTACTTTCTTAAAAATAACGACAACAAAAAATCATAAAAAAATAAAAATAAAAAATAAAACTCCCCCTCCCTCCCCCCCCTTCCCCACACATACTTTTTAAGAAAAAAATGGATGATAATCTAGCCATGAATTCATATTGGCCTTACGCCACAAATACAAACAACTAAAATACGGTTAAAGCTCTTTTTCAATCACATTGATGAAAAGTTTCCTAGCGCCATGCAAACTTGAGAAGCACATGGCATATAAAAAAAAAATAGATCTATTATTTATTCATAACAGTTGATAACGATAACAACATCAAATCATAGGACAATAAATCAAATAGCAAATTGACAGAGACACGTTTAAGGCGTCCAAGTGTTTTCCCAGACATGGTCTTTAAAATATTAATCGCACACAGATGTCCGTGAGCAACGCAATTATTACTACGTACGCGTTGCCAATTATTCCAATGTAAACGTCGCTGCGTCCGCCATCACAAATGCTAATCTTAACAATATGTCAATTCGGAGAAAATTTCTAGACTAAACTCATTTGTCAATAGTACGCCTCTTATTCGATAGGTTGGGTAACATGTTCAAGGAAAACTTCAAACAATTACGCGATGACGTGAGAAAGTACATAGAGTATCATTTTGCCATTTTTTAAAAATAATTATTAAAGGGAATATGTCAGGATTTTGTCACAATTTTTAAACTGGCTAAAAGCTTTTGTTTTCCAATATATACAAGTAATGCCTATAAATAATCACAACCAAAAGTATATCTATTCAAACATTCTTAAGCAGCCAGCCAAGGGAAGGAGCAAAATTGGCCCTTTAAGACAGGTTGTTGCTAAAAAGAGGTAAATTTGCTCTGAAAGCATAGAAATGGGAAATAGAAAATATGGTTGCCTAAGACAGGTGGATGCTTAATAGAGGTGGCCACTTACACAGGTTTTACTGTATATAAAAGGGATTTCCCAACTTGGTTCGGTAGATTTCTCACTTAAAATTGCAACACATTTTGTGACGTATTAAACGAGCAATGTAATTTCACTTTGATTTCAATTTGATGCTTAGAAAAAAAATGTCGAATGACGATTCGAATGCCTTCATGCAATATTTAAGTGATGTCTATTTTTAAAAATGGTGATTTGGTTTCAAGTTTACCGCTCAAGTTTAAATATGTATTTAATTACGTATTGGTGAATTTGACATACCAAACAATTCGAATTTTATTTATTAAGGATAATGAGATGTTTTTTAATAATTTAAAAAAAAAATATTTTGAAATATATTAAACGTGTTTTTTTCCTGATATATTCACTTCAATATCACGAATCTATGATGGATAATAATGTATAAGGTAAGTGTAATTAAAAGTAGATCATGAATATATATATATCATGACAAAAGTACCGGGCCCGGAAAGCTCAGTCGGTATCGCATCTGACTATCAATCAAGGGGTCGTGAGTCCAAATGCCTATCCGACCACAGTCTCCGTGATGATTGATATACGATATTTCGTCTCTCATCGCTTGTTAATCACCGCTGAGTCAAATGGGGAAGTTCCTACAACTTAGACAAATCACGCTTGAAGTAGTTTTGGGTAGAACCAGTACTAAGCATATACAGATATAGTGTCTTGCTCAAGGACGTCACACAGGGCCGTAGCAGAGGCATGCTTAAAATGTTCATGTCTTTTAATATATAAGAAAATTGAAATATTTTCTTGAGTTCACGAGTTTAACCTATTAGCAAATAAAACAGAAGCAATTTTATTTACTTTAAAAAAACATATCACGTATCCTTCTTTGACTTTTAATAATACCAGTGTCAAGTTTGTAGATCATTATAAACATTATGACTCAAATTAAGCACGATGGAAAAACATAATAGTTTAAACTCTATATCAAAGGTTTTATGTATGATAAAAAAACAACACAAGTTTACAAGTAACAGAACAGCTTTATATCAAATGTATATGTCATTTCTATGACCTATTCTAGAATACGGATCTGTAGCGTGGGGTGGATGTGCCTAATATTATTTTTTTTAAATTCAACACGAAGCGGCTCGTATTGTAACCGGTTTAACCCGGTCTACTTCTCTTCGTAACTTATACAAAGAACTAGGCTGGCTTTCTTTAGAAGAATGAAGTTATATCAAAAATTAATTGTTGCAAATAAAGTAAAAAAGGCTTTACTCCAGAATTTTTAAACAATAGTTTTCCTGAAACTGTAGAAATAACTACATCATGTAATCTAAGAAATAATAGTTATTATTCTTTATTAAAGACTAGATCTTATTTATTTAGAAATTCTTTTATTCCATCATGCAACTCTTCTTGAAATAATCTTCCGGAACAATTATGCAATTCCAAAACTTAACTATCATTCAAACGCCAGCTTATCAATCATTTTTTAAACCAATCAAAATACCATGTTTTTATTTAATAGGTCCTCTATTATCTATTTGTCATGCACATTTAAGAAATGGTTGCAGTAACCTAAATTATACTCAGCAAAAAAAGAAACTTTACTCTCCGTGAATTGGTTATTTTCAAAATCATGTTTGAAACACTGCACTGACATTGGTATGGCTGTGTCAGTTGATCATTTTGTAACAAATCTGTATTTTCATTGGACATTTGAAGTGTAGTTTTGTACCCATAACTTAATGATAAAGTGGACAAGGGGTGTAAACAAAAATAACGTTTTTTAACTGAAACTGAAATTTGCATTGTTATTGTTGCTTTTCAAGTTTGTTTTTAAGACTAATATTAGTGAGGCACAGTTGTGAAACAAGCAAGTAAGTAAGAATTACAAGTTATTTTTTTATTTTTAAGGGTGACTCGATTGACAAAGTCAATCTTCCTTGAGGCCCTCTTCAAACAAGTACATCATATTACAAAATCCACAGAATTATGTTGTTTTTTCAATTGTTTGATTAACAACATTTCTGTTTATAACGCACATTTGTGTATCTACCTGGTGGACTCTGACACGTGCAAATCATGCAAAACAGGATTTTTACAGCTGGGTTATAATCACTAATCATTATAAAGTTTTCATAAATCAAACAGATTGGTACACTACAAACATTTTTTATTAACATCTAAGTTATAAATGTAGAAATTAAAAAGTTATTGCACTTTAAACATAGTAAAGTTTCTTTTTTTGCTCAGTATATTATGTATGTGTCGACAAACTAAAATTGTATTCGACTTGTGAAACATGTGGTTGTAGCAAAATAACCAAGGGCCGACAACTCACAAGGGTAGAATACAAGAATACTCAAAATAAATTTTACAATTTACAATTTTAATTTTACATGAATAAAATTACGAATATACAATTATACAATATAAAAAATTTAAAGCTAATTACACAACAAAAAAACACAGCTGGTATAAAAATGTCCTATGATGGAATTAACACTTTTTTCATACTTTTTTTACTCGTTAATATTGTATTTAAGATACTACTATCGCGTCCGAATTATCGTAGATTTAGCGTCAATCGTCTCTCGTGGCGATGGCTATATAAACAGGGTTATCTTCCCTAGAACTCTGTACTGAGTTTTCTGACTTTACGTCGCCTTGTACAGACTATCTCCGACTGTACTCCGCTGACGTCAAGATCGTCCAGTCGTCCATATGACGAGTATGTGGGTTGCTGTCCTTATGACGGTACTACCACCAATTGACTTCCTGTCACGTCTAGATACGTCGTTAACGTAGTGGACACATACCCCGCGTACGTCTTAAAACGGCTACAATATATATATATATAAACTCAGATTGACTTGTTACTCAATACGTAATGACATGGCATCTCTTACTTACCATCTATCAATTTCATGGCATTTTTATCAAAATATGATAACAGTGCATTCAATTCTTACCATCTAACAGTTTCATGGTAGATTTATCAACATATAACAGTGCATTCAATTCTTACCATCTAACAGTTTCATGGTAGATTTATCAACATATAACAGTGCATTCAATTCTTACCATCTAACAGTTTCATGGTAGATTTATCAACATGTTATAACAGCGCATTCAATTCTTTCTTACCATGTAACATTTTCATGGTAGTTTAGACAACATCTAATATATGACCTTCCATCAATCCGAAAGTAGCAATTATATCTCTACCTAATTTCTCATTTATAATATAAACAATCACGGACCAATTCTGTATCTATTCATTTTGTAAATATCAGAATAAGCATCCACTGAATTCAAATACACATATCAATCAATTCTTACATGATGACTGTCAATACTTCATCGTAAACACGATATCAACAGCTCAAAATACGTTCTCAGATTTCTTGGCATATATTCTAACAAACAACTCTCATTACCGCGGATGTGAAATTAAATCACATATATTCTCGTCGGAATGGATAACTCAACCATATATAACATAATATAAAATTCACATCCCATCTGCCGTTATGTAATGGAACAGTAACATTCTCAATCCTTTTCGTCACAACTGTTCCGAAAGATGTTTCTGCTAGACTGGACGGTGTTTCCATAACACAGTCAGACATATATAGTAAAACACTCCACATACCCTTATGAATTTCGTGCAAATTATGAAACAATAAACTTTCAATATATCGTACGATATGGTACGATGCTGATGTTACGCTATTAGGACCAAATGTAAAATTAAACTAGTTTTATAAATAATTAACCCGTTTAAATGTCTAACTTTCTGAATACTTAATGGAATTTCATGAAATAAACATCAAAATGATTTATTCTTTAATCAAAGAATGAATATGTTAAAATATCTTAAAAACGTTACTCCAATCGAGCTATCGAAACGTTTTAACAAACCCAAGCTACCTGCTCTAAATATAGCCTAAATCATTCCAATAGACACGTACTAGCTGATACTACTAAATTAGGACACAACAACCTAACTATTTTGTTACAGTAGGCATCAAAAAGAGGATGCCGGACAATATTTCATGCATTGTCCTTATTTTTTAAATGATCGACTTCGTCTCTTTCATGCTACACGCTTCATCTTTTAAGCGTTAAAACCTTGTTATACGGGAGAGATGATGTCTCAAGCAATGAAAATATGTTATATTTAACAATGTCCAAACTTATATTAAAGACACTAAACGTTTTGATAAACAATATATCTTATTAAGGTTTAGTATTTACCTCACATTGGAGCCCCTTATTTAAGGTCAGCATCGGAAGCGTATATTTAAACAATGTATCCCATTTCATTTTTATTCTTGCTTCCTATATGAATATATTTTTTTTTATAAATAATTTGTTGTTTGAAAGGGCCGATATTAATGTTGAATATCTTGTGGCCCAACCCTTTTATTACTACATGTATACAAAAAGGCAATCAAATATGTTTAAAGTAAAGTACTACATTTGGGCAGAACCCAGAAAAAAAGGGTGAAGTTACACTATTTAAAAAAACAATCTGATCTACCCCATGTTCTTTTTGCATATTTGGACAACATTTTCTATGTATGAAAGACACTTAAGGAACCGTTGGTAATGTATTCAGTGATCCATAAATATGCATTTCTCTATATGAAGGAAAGTAGAAAACTAATTGTTGCGAGAGAGTCATAGTTTACAACATTAAGAAATATATATTTATTTATTTATTTGAAATATACACTTTATATTTATTTATATTTAACTCCTATTAATACGCAGACCGCGGCGTGTTCTAGTGGTAGAGCGTTCGCCTCGCATGCGGAAGGTCGTGGGTTCAATCCCCGGCCGGGTCATACCAAAGACTTTAAAAATGGTACTAGAAGCTTCCTCGCTTGACGCTCAGCATTTACAGGAGAGTGCTAGGTCTGGTCGGCCCGGTGTCAGTATAATGTGACTGGGTGGGGTATAATACCATGTGACTGCTGCATGATACTCCAGTGTGACAGCACTCAGAATACTGTCTCAAGTAGACACCGTCGCGATATGAATGAAAAATTGTTGAAAGCGACGCTTAACACCATACAACAACTACAAATACGCATGTTTCTGTATAAATAATACACATCTTTTAACCGCCTGTTCTATTATAACTAGCCAAAAATCGGCTTATTAAATGTCCTAGTATATGGATCAATCTGAGCTATGACGTCATCAACGAATAGCAATGGCGAATTCAACCCATTATATATCCAATTAAATTATCCATAGGTTTCTTCTATGAGGTATAACAACAATGAAAAGAAATTCTTTAGTGCACATACATATTTGATATTTCACTTTAGCGAGTTGGTGTACTTATATCAATACAAATGTATTTTCCACGATAGTTAGCCGGTTTTTTACTAAATACACTGTCACATTCATATATATACATATAGGACATTTCATTAAGTGTTTGGTTTCTATTTTTATAACACCATTGTGCCATCTTGAACCACGTGTTACGGTAATCGAGAAAGTAGAGTTCGTAATGTTACTATAAATCAATTATAAAAACCCAAACTTTTTCATTAAAAATTCGAAAGCGCTGGCCCAAAGATTGTAAAATTTCTGGAACATTCCTGGCTGTTTCATATCTTCTCTAAATTGATCTAGTTGTTCACTGTTTGGTTCTCTGTTTGGTCCACGGTCTGGTTCTCTATATTTTGGATATCCACTACCTGTATTAATGGCACCATAACTATGTTGAACGTTTCTTCCTATTCCAAAACTCACTTGATAATCTTGTGAACGTTGTTTACTGCCTGATCCTCTGTCTCGTCCACTGTTTGGACTGCTGTCTTGTTCAATGTTTCCATTACCTGTATTTTTGGCAACATAGTTATGTTGAACTTCTCTTCCTTTTCGAAAACTCACTGGATTATCTTCATTGATAACTGGTTCTCTGTTCTTCCTTAATGTTTTTTTACTTGTTTTGTTTGATGTGTGTTTCGCGTCACCAACACTTCCGTGATCAGTCGTCTCGTTCTCTGATGTAATTCTTATTTCATTTGGTGGACAGACTTTCGAGAAACGACTAGAACATGACTTAAAATCACGCCTCGTTTTCAGTTTATCTTCCATTTGTCCTCCATGATCAACGCTATCGATACCTGAACTAGAATCTTCACAACCCAAAGTATGTGTTTCAGCAGTTTTGTCATGATTGATGTATATTCCTTCTCCGGCAACACTTATATCAAAAATGCGTAGCTTACCAGATGACTTAGACACGTTAGAAACACTACTTGCAGAAGTATCGTTAGTGGTTTCGTTTGTTTTGTCTGTATACATTTTTTCTTTTTCTTTCTTATTTACGCCTGCCATTTCCAATATAATTACAGAATCCTTCGACAATGTATTTGGGTATTTTTCTTGTATGTAATTCTTTGCGAGTTCGAACCAAACATTACTGAAACATGAACCTTGATCTGATTTAATTTGATCTATACAGATAAATAATTGCGCCACTTGTTTTTCTTTCAATTCCTGATCAGCCGTATTATCAAAAGGAACCACTACATCCCTGCATTTTTTCTTCAACTCCAGAAGATCCTTTGATTTGCCTGAAAAATATTCACTTACGTCATTCTCATCTTTAGTGTCGGTGAGAATCATTAACGAATGTTTTTCCACTCCTGTTCCGAACCAATCGAAGAACAAATCCTTTGTTTGCTTCATCTCTTTGGTAAACCTTTCCGGTTTTAGAACGAATACTATTGCGTGGAAACCTGGCGTAGTAAATACTACCGTTTTTAATAATTCCTTTTGGATTTCTAGATGAGATCGGTGTGTGTCATAGAATCCGGGTGTGTCCACAACAACTACTTGTCGCCCAAACCGCTCGCTTTTCTGAATGTATACAAATATGTATTTTTTTCATGATGAAGTTTCGAAAAAATCTGCATCGAAGTTATTTTTTAGATTAGATAAACATATACTCATTATCTATTGTTACTGGATCGATTCAACCCCTATATATAACTTAAATACATAGATTAACTCTTAAAAACGTTCATAATAGGTCACCTGGATAATTAATTCGATGTTGATAATTTAAAGGGAATATATTAGGATTTTTCAAACTTTTAAAATTGACTAAAATCATGTTTGACCAATATGATATGGCTTTACATATGTTCTGGCCCCGTACTGACACCGTATTGCCAACAGGATATCTATTTAAACATGCCAAAATAATATATTAAAACGGGATTTCCTAACTTGGGCTACGCGCCTATGTTAGACTAAAAAAGATTTCCTGCTTAAAAGTGCAACATATTTTGTCACGGATTAAATAGTCACGCGATTTCATTTAATCCGTAATGCACAGGGGCCGAACCAGGATTTCAGTTAAGAGCGGTGCAACACAAAATCTGAACGTGTTCACATGTTTTTCAGTAGAAATATAGTGATTTTTTATAAAATATAGGAGTTAATGTAGTGGGTGGGCGACTACTTTTTTAAACAGTAGATCCGCCATTTATACAAATTTACATATATAGCGTTCTTTCCCTGATATATTCCTTTTAATATACAATTTAATGAATAAGACAGGATTGAGCATATAACAACTTTTATAAATGCACCACCTGCTAAGCCCAAGCCGACATTTATATCAGTTAGATGTGTGTTTGCCATTGACAGCGATTCAACATAACACTCATTATTGAGAAAAGGCTTGTTACTCCGTGCTGATTGCATTTATCATTGCAAATGGCGGAAATACATGTAGAAGATACTGATATAATTTTTAGTTTTGACTTTGCGTGTGATTTATTTCAAAATGTGTTTTATGCTTTTTTTTCTATGAAGTTAAATGGCATTTTCTGAAAATATGTCAACTGATTTTGTTTTTGTACTTCATTTGTAGAACCAGTACCAAGAATATGCAGATAAAGTGCATGTATCTTGCTCAAGGACACCATCCATAGTGGAGACAGAAATTCGAACCCTGAACCCTCCGACCATGGGTCTGGTGCGCTATCACTGGACCACGAGCTTAACAACAACTGAAGCTGATGTTATTATTCACAGATAACTTTAAAGAAGTAACAAAAAATATAATTCTGACGTTTTACGGCCGGAACATACCTTAAAGTCGCTTTCTATAGTCACCGACGAAGAGCTTTTTTTAACTTCGAAAACTTCGTCACCCAATATTGTATTTCCAGTGGAACTTTTTCCATGCCCTGTTTTTCCAACTAAAAGAATTCGAAGTTCTCCTTAAACGATATGAAAAGCATATGTTAAAACGCCATGTCTATTTTATTCTTTAAACAAAGTCACGTATCGATTTTGATCTAAACGCCATTTACATACATGTATACAATTAGCATAAGTTTTATAAAGATATAAATTCTGGAACGATTCTTTATTATTTCAATAAAAAAATTAACACGGTATCGAATTATTAATATCAAATATATAAATATAAACAAACATAACTATTGTTGGTTAAAGAATGTCTTTTTTCCTTTAATATTTTCATTAAACAACCGAGTTGCATTTAACATATGTATTTGCAGTGACGTTTATCACAGTAGACATGTCACTGATATTGCAGTGACGTATATCACAGTAGACATGTCAGTGGTATTTGCAGTATGTCACTGGCTTTTTTCAGTGACGTATATCACAGTAGACATGTCAATGGTACTTGCAATGACGTGTATCACAGTAGACATGTCATTGATTATTGCAGTATGTCACTGGTATTTGCAGTGATGTATATCACAATAGACTTATCACTGGTATTTCCAGTGACGTATATCACAGTAGACATGTCACTGGTATTTTAAGTATGTCACTGGTATTTGCAGTGATGTATTTTACAGTAGACATGTCACTGGTATTTGTAGTGACGTATATCACAGTGGACATGTCACTGGTATTTGCAGTGACGTATATCACAGTGGTATTTGCAGTGACGTACATCACAGTAGACATGTCATGTCACTGGTACTTACAGTAGAATCAGCTAAAGCGAAACACAGATAAAGGGCAGTAACACAGGTAATGCATATAGAAAATGTTATAGAAAGAGTTGCGTACCTTACTTATTCATATAACTTTAGCAAAATCAAGATAACAAATCCAGGATATATGGTCGGGTCGTATATTTAATTATCACATAATCACACACTGACCCAAAATGAAAACTTAACACGTTATATGTTTAAATATTTCTTCTGCTAACATACATGTTCGGAAACGTGTTATACATGGCTATCAGGATTCAATTGCGGATAATCATTACGATTTTTTTTCATAATTTCCGAATTATGCATGCACCCGAGCGCATGAAAAACGTTTTCCTTACTTTGCACGTGCGCAACATCCGGTTTTTTATCTACAGGTTTTCACCGACAAGTAATCATTCGTTGCTTACCGCAGATAAAAAAATTAAATTTGTTTTAAAAAAAACACTTTTACTTAGTGATGCCACGTCTTTCTGAAACTGAGTGAAGTCGGGCTATTGGTATCCGGGCTGGGTCATTGATAAATACCGTTTCTCGTTATTTTGGCTGTTCCAGATAGACTATTCATATTCTTGCGAACCGGTACAACACTACTGGGTATGTCAGAGATAGTGTCAAACCCGGTTATGTATGTTCAAAATCGTTACGTACTCATCGCGATGTTACGTTGATATACACCCACGTAATTGTTTCTTACTTGCAACGAGTACTCCTGTATTTTACGATGTTCACGTACAGACGAGCATAAACTGTTTGAAACAAAAACGTGTTCCATTTCGTGCTCGTCGCACATACACTGGCCAGTCTCCGACAGCGCGTCAGAGATTCCAGACTATTATGAGCACGACGTCATACACGCGAAATCGGTGGCAATGCCTCTGTATCCCAAAGCCTGAACCTCATAGAACACCTATGGAATGAATTGGGTCAGAGCGTAATGTCTAATCATCAAATTGTTACCGTAAATGACCTTGAAATGCACTTCTGTTGTAATGGCAATGTATTCCAAACACGCTCGTTTAACGTTACGTAGGTTCATAGAGAGTACGTATTCCGGAATGCATTTGTTAAAACGGAGTCCACACTGGTAACTGACGTTTTAAAAAAAATCAGTTATTGCAGTTACTGTCAGTACTTTTTGTCTTTTTCAAATGTTAAATGATCATTTTCATTTTTCATCAATTTTCATTTTGACCCTTCTTCACTTAATTGTTAAAAAAACCCCCCACAATTTGCGATGTCTGATATTTCCCAGTAAATTACACAGACACATAATTATAGCCATAACGCTTCGATGAAAACTTTTTTAATCCTGAATATACATTAATCAGCAAACGAGATACTTTTAAAGTCGATCTAAAGTTTTCATTTTGGGTCAGTGTATTATATGTGTGTTACCAAGATAACAATAATTGGTATGTACTAGTTAAATCAGGGCGGTGATGTTTTAAATGGGACTGTTGGCATCTCGCGGAAAAAGATGGTGGGCTCTATCCTAGGCTAGATATATACAACATCCAGTACTGTTCCTGTCCAGGAAACTAGCTTGAGATTGTTTCGCAAAATCTCTGAGTTTACAAATACTTGAAAAACTAGATAAAATAAATAAGTTCAAATAAAATAACAATTACTGTTTGATCGACTCAATGTTTACGTTACATATCATACTACCGGTAAATCATAATAAACTAACTGTACCGTCATGGTAGCTTTTATCGTAACACCATGTGTGTACACCTGAAATAGATTATTTGACACATGTTAGAGTAATACATTGCGCCGTACGGCATGCTGATTTTACTGATATGATCAGTTTATTGCAGTTCCCATTTATATTGTAGTATTACATATTGTAACGTTGCTAAATGAGACAAATATGTATAAGTACAAAGTCATTTAATAATAGCTTTGTTACACGTGTTTCATAATATACATGTATATGGAATGAATACTACTATACAGAAACACTGTAACAACAACGTTATATATCGCATAATTGATTGAGTGATTGTATCTTTAGGGTCTTTTTTATGCCACCGAGGGCTAACAGGCGATCAGCTAACCTAACCACTGTTTCCTGCGATCCTGAAAGGTTAATCAGTACTCGATCACACCCCATCTCCGCAAGTAAACGATAACTATCCCACTTGAATCAGTGATGAGAGATGCGTGATACTGAGACACAATGTCGTATATCAATCATCACGGAGACTGTTGACGGGCGGGGATTCGAACTCACGACCCCTGTATTGATAGTCAGACGCGTAACCGACTGAGCTAATGAACATTTATGCTAACTCTTTCCATGTAACGGTATTATATTGGTGCGGTGAACGTGAAGCACACCCACCTGCTTCCTTGGTTTTTCGTGAGTCACTGAGAAATAAATAGCGAAACGCTTATATGATGTTCATGCCGTCTTTTTTGATTGATCATGAATGTATAAGTGACAGAAATATAATGATTGATTGATTGGTTGATTGATTGATTGAATATTTAGCGTCATTTTAATGCCATCGAAGGCTAACAGACGATCAGTTAACCTAACTACTGTTTCCTGGGATTAACAAGTGCTCGAGCACATCCCATCTCCGCAAGTAACTGATAACTTTCCCACTTGAATCAGTGTTGAGAGTCGAATGATAATGAGACACAATGTCGTATGTCAATCATCGCGGAGACTTGCCGTGCGGGGGATTCGAACCTACGACCCATGGATTTGAGTATATTAATTCTGTACTATTAGATATCACAGGCTGGTAAGTACATAATAACAATAATAATATAAAGCGAAACTATAAGTGTTTATTATATTTTGCTACGTAAGTTTTAAAGATAGTATTACCTCCCATTGCAGACCGCTTTAGTGGTAGAGCGTCCGCTTCGCATGCGGAAGGTCGTGGGTTCGATCCCCGACCGGGTCATACCAAAGACTTTAAAACTGGTACTAAAGGACTCACACCACTATTATCTCCCTTGAGTACTCCGGACCTACAGATGAAGGAGGTAGAAATAAAACTTTAGTTCTCTTTTTCTTCTTTTTTCAGGGCTTTATACTGCAGTGTTTTGTTTTTTGCTAGCATGAGTTAAATTGTCAGTATTTTAGAAATCACCACTAAAAAATTTGATGCTGATACCAGTTTTCTGGACAATTCTGTGTCATTTCAGAATTGTTGGTTCGAACCGCGTCTAGGGCGAATAGTTGACATATCGTTACTCTGGAAATTGATAGGTCTCACAAAAGCATTGAATTTAAAAAAAAAAAACCTGGTCAAGGTATACTTTTTTTTTCTTTATAATTGCATATCTTGAACCAATGAAGAATTTGAGCCCAGACACATGCTGCAGAATTTAATTTTTCACTCTGTTTTGGACATAAATGTTACAATGGAGCCCTATGGGAAATGTAATAGTGGCGTGAGGCGTTAACAGAAACTGGCAGATCTGCATGTTGCAGTGCTGAGGAATGCTGATTTCTTTAAAGACGTTTCTTCGAGTAAGTTCTAGCGCGGAGATTTTTTTTAAATTTTGCACACAAATACTTTGAAGTAAGACAAGTTTAAAACACTAAAAAAAATATAGGTCCCCATGCTTGTTTTTTTGCTATGACTATTTTTAAACTACACCGTTTTACATTTTTTAAAGAAAAAACAGCAAATTGGTGTAAGTTATAAATCTTGTTTAATTTACTAACAAAGTGATATATTTCAACAAAACATTGTTGTCACTCATGTAACAAAAGATAAAGTATCTAAAACAGAAAAAGTCATGATGCTCTTTTGAGTTTCACATTTCATACAGTAATTTTCATAAGTTTCTACGATTATAGAATTGGCCGTTAACGATGTATTTTTACACTAATTTAAAAATAAAAAAAGTTCTAACGCGGAGAATTTTTTCATTCTTTCAACAAAGAGGCACCATAACAAACTATATCAGAAAATAAAATAAAAAATATATGTCCCCATGCTTGTTACTAAGTTACAGTGCTTAATGTTACCTCCCTTTTCATAAAATG
Organism: Panopea generosa; assembly: GCA_029582155.1. Taxonomy (NCBI): domain Eukaryota; kingdom Metazoa; phylum Mollusca; class Bivalvia; order Adapedonta; family Hiatellidae; genus Panopea; species Panopea generosa. Next base: position 63,875,277 of record CM055905.1, on the reverse strand, counting down.
GCCGTAAACGATGCATTTTGACACTCATTCAATAATAAAAAAAAGTTCTAATGCAGAGAACTGTTTCATTCTTTCTACAAAGAGGCACTTTAACAAACTATATCAGAAAATAAAATAAAAAACATATGTTACCTTATTTGTTACTAAGTTACATTGCTAAATGTTACCTCCCTTTTCATAAAATGGCCATAAATGATGCATTTTGACACTAATTCAATAATAAAAAAAGTTCTAATGCAGAGAATTGTTTCATTCTTTCTACAAAGAGGCATTATTACAAACTATATCAGAAAATAAAATAAAAAATACAGGTCACCATGCTTGTTACAAAGTTACAGTGCTAAATGTTACCTCCCCTTTTCATAAAATGGCTGCAATCGATGCATTTTCATACTAATTCAATAAAAAAAAAATGTTCTACGTGGAGAATTGTTTCATTCTTTCTACAAAGAAGCACAACAACAAACAATATCATGAAATAAAATAAAAAGTACATGTCACCTTGCTTGTTACCAAGCTACAGTGCTAAATGTTAACTTCCCTTTTCATAAAATAGCCTAAAATTGTCAAAATTGTGAAAATTATCTGTTGTAATTTTTATAAATGAAGTTTCATTGCAGAAGTAACTTTCATATTTCTAAATGATGCATTAAATAGCAATTATAATATTTGTAATTTATAATGTAATTACTGTTAAATTGCTTTTATATATTTCATATATACTGGGTAATTGATGAACATCAATAGTTGTAAAAGTTTGAAATGTTAGAGGCCTAGTGGTAAATCCATGTACTGTCAATCAAGGTTGGATCACCAGTGACCTGCTACTCAACATAATATCTTCAGAGTTTTATCTACGAGTCCATTCAAGTCATTTTTTTCTGGTATTCATCTTGGCTATAGTAGTCGCACTGTCATCCATTATTATTACATTAACTTGACATTTCTATTCCTGTACTGGGTTACTTCCAACTTTAATCTTTGAATTGTCATTAACATTTTAGAAACACTGCCTGGTGAATTGGTAGTGATTGTTCTTGATTTTTCATAATATGTGCATTTCCTAGTCTTCTGGAAAAACATCATATGTTTTTCGAATACTTTTTGTTAACATGGTCCCAGTATCTGATTTACTGTCACAATCCATTCTTCTGGCAACACATATTGTAATAAATTTGCCTGGTCCTGGTGTACTACTTGACTGACTTCATCACTGAAAATTAAAGGAAGCTTATATGAGATAAAGAAATAAATGACAATGTTTGTTTGTGTGTAAGCTTAATTTACATCACACATGTTTCTCATTTGGGTGATGCACCCAGAAGAGTGAACAGTTTAGACTTTTTAGGTTTGTGGGGGATAGTGCAGGAAACAATTATCATAGAAACCTAATCATATGTTTCACCTAATTCTTTTGCTTGGTGTATAGCACCATCATAAAAGTCCTCAGTTTAAAGTCCCATCTGAATGACAGTTAGCACTGTAAGTTAGCCAGCCTCAGGTATCAAAATCTCAACCCTGAGCTAGAAGTATCGTGCTCTACTGACTGAGCTCATCGGTCTGGCTAAAATAACGACAATGTATTTTAATAAAACAGCACAATATATGGGTATAGTTTGACAACTCAAGGGCTATAACTGAGCAGCAATTATTGTTATGATATCTATGTTCAAACCATTGAACAAAATCTTATGGTTATAAACTTGCATACATGTATGTGAACATTTTTTTACTGAATGAAACTGTTATGTTATGTAACAAGCAGTCAAGGGGTTGTTAGCTCAAATCCCCACTTGGCCAGTCTCTGTGATGATTTAAATATATGCAAATTCCAACATTGTGTCTCATGTTCATTCATCTTTAATCACTGATTCAAGTGAGAAAGTTGTCAGTTATTTGCACGGATAATGGGTTTGCCAAACAAGTAGTCACAGGTTTAGACCCCTCAGATCATCTGTTGTGCTCATGATTATTTTGTTGTAATCCATAGTAGAAATAAGCTGAAATGGTTAAATTACATTAATAATTACCATTGGCCCCTTTTGATGATTGTCACTCTTTCATTTAGTGTTTCTGTACATGTTGTCTATGTCACGATATTGATTGTCTCTTCATAGTTAATTAAACCACTACAGGTATTTAAAGCACCGACATCTCAATCCATCTGTAACATGAGCCTCTGTTTAGCATTCCTGAAATGTGTTGAATAGTTTCTTATTTTCATAATTCATGTAACGATTTTCTGTTTAACAGGAAACACAGAACATGACGGTGTATAAATTTATTTTTAACATTTACTCAATGTAAGAATACTGTTTGAATTCCTGCCTGACAACAGTCTCCAGGATGATAGATATACAGCATTATGTCTCTTTATCAATCGTCTCTCACCACTGATTCAAGTGGGAAAGCTATCAGTTACTTGCGGAGATGGGGTGTGCTCAAATACTGGTTAATTCCCGGAAACAGTGGTTAGGTGATTGTCTGTTAGCCCTTGATGGCATGAAAATGATGTAAATATTCAACCAATGAATCACTTTTTATAGTTGTTCATCTCTAGAAATCATAAAGTAAGTTATCATTTTATGTGATACATTAATATTGATCAGTGAGTTATGATAAAACATCAACTAACCTTATACTCAATTGCTTTGTGTTGATGTCAAATGATATTGGACTTTTCCTGTTTAATTGATGTGTCTTGTTTGTTTCCACTGTTCTTATACTTCCACATATACAGTTTATGTATAACGTTGACCCATATAAATGTCTTCCATAGTGTCCTTCAATACCAAACTTTTACATGCATCAGGTCAGCTAAATGTCAAAATTCAAGATTTATTCTTCCTTTTCTCCATCCCGGTATATGAATAATATTGTTTCAGGTAAATTCATTATGTATTTAGCACTTTGGAACAAATTCACAAATGATCCATATCCGAAAAATGAGTTATCCGAAATGTTACCACTACGAGTATTGATTATATTTTCGTAGTTGTTTCTTCGACTTCGTTATGTACAAGCACTTCTGGTGGTTTAGAACGAAAAACAATATACTCTTCCGTGCTTTTCGATCGCTTCCTTGACAAAATTTACATTTCTGACATCTCGAAATGAAAATACTTCGCTTTGTAAATATCCTAATGCGACTCGACTTTTAATTAACCAAACGGCGACATTAGACCCCGAAACTGAAAGTAACAGAAAGGAATTATGCGCGTAGCGATGCGCAGTAACAACCCGCAGAAACGTCTTTAAATAGAAGGTATTAAACTATAATTTGGACATGTTATGAATAGTTGAACACAATCTGAGTTTTTAAACATTTCAATATAACTGATGGTGCAGATTTGCATTTTTTTTCATGCATTTATGATAGAGATTACACACATTGACCAAACTTTATATATGTCAATTTCTTGATATTCATGTTATCCATGTATGATTTAGTATTCTGTTAAATGTGGAAACAAAAAGAGAGATACATCATGTCTAATGCATGGCAGAATGCTGGTTTACTCTGTAGATGGTCATTTTGGTGTTTCCTTGCCCTAAGTTTAGGTTTATGAGCAGTGTCCAGTCTCATATTTCATGAACACCTGTCCTCATAGACAGATCCCATTTGTGACACTCTCTCCATCATGTGTGGTTTTGCCATATTTCTGTAGAACTACCAACCCTTAATTCAGGTTGAAGTATCTGCAAGATCACACTGAATTCCAGTGGGCATGCTTATTGCTCAGATTGTGAATTTTAAGCTGATATTTACATTAATTTATTACCCCACCCACTTATTTCTGAATACAAAAATAGAATTGTTTGCAAAATGAAATAAATTTCATATTTACAGTGGACTGGGAGTTTTTACTAATTTTTATTGTTTAATTATGAAAAGGCAGTAGTTGCAATCTTGCCAAGCCGCCAGTTTACGGTTAACTTCGGTTGTTTTCGGTTGTCGTCGCATTAAATTCTGCGTCGAATCATTGAATTTGGCGAAGTTTTTGCTTGTACTCCATTTTTATAGAAAATGCTATAGATATGCAGAATTTTACATTGAATGTCATGTATGCATTATCTATTGAGCCTGTGTTGCCCTTCTTATATTGGAACTGATGTGTAGACAGGGTAATGGAGTACTTTAGCATGAAAATAGCTTGAATTGTTTGGTTGTGCTGCTGCCATATCTTCTGATATTGAAATTTTATCTAAAATATGTTAAGTTTAATAAGTTTTGTTCCACAATATCATTTTTTTTGTAATCAAGATGTCTGTTTTTCTTCCCATTTTCAGACACCTTTTCATTTTACCATGTAGTTGTGAAAGTTTCAGACCTTTTTAGATACAATTGGTCAAGTTATCATGAAATTTAGACTGTAGGGTTGTGAATTCTTGCTTTTTTTACATGAAATGGCAGCATTTTGACTGAAACCATGTGTCACTAAAACTTATTTTATTTCAGAACTAGTTCAGATATGGGGATGCATTTAGCTTTATTGAACTTGTATTGAGTATTGTTACATAATATGAAAATTTAGAATCTTAAATTTATAAAAAAAGTCCTCTTCAAAAGCTTCCTCGCTTGAAGCTTAGCATTTAGAAAAGAGCTCTAGATCCGGTCGGCCCGGTGTCAGTATAATGTGACTGGGTGGGGTATCAAACCATGTGTCTGCGGCATGATACTCCAGTGTGACAGCACTTAGAATACTGTCTCAAGTAGACACCGTCGCAATATGACTGAAAATGTTTCGAAAGCGAAACTAAACACCATACAACAACAACTTCCCATTGCAATAAGTAGGTTAACTCCAAGTTTATGTGTTTATATATAATATGTGTATAGCGTCCTGTGTCAGTATATGTCAGTATAGTGGTTAATACCCAACATCGAGCACATTATTTGCATAGTTTTATTATATGTTTAAATATAGTTTTCATCGCAAGGTTCATAGCAAGATATATGGAAAATGAATGAATGAATATTTAGCGTCATTTTATGCCATCGAGGGCTGACAGACGATCAGTTTACCTAACTACTTTTTCCTGGGATCCTGAAAGTTAACAAGTACTCGAGCACACCCAATCTCTGCAGTCAGCTGATAACTTTCCCACTTGAATCAGCGGTGAGAGACGAACTATAATGATCATGTAGACGGTTGCTGGACTGGGATTCGAACTCACGAGCCCTGGAATGATGGTCTGACGCTCAACAGACTGAGCTAATAGGGCCTGGTGTAGTAAAAATGAAAATGTATCTAGTAAATGAACTACATGACTAAGCATATACGTCATCACACTACACGTAAGTTGTGTACATGTGTTATATCATTAATTTAATGTTTCCAACAGCCTAGTTACTTACACAGAAGGCGTTTCTTCTTCCTGTCGCCGAATCCGGTTGGCTCAGTCGGTAGCGCGTCTGACTAGATATCAATCCACGGGTCTCAAGTTCGAATCCCTCCCGGTTACATGTATAGTCTCCGTGATGATTGATATACGGAATTGTGTCTTATTAGAATTTGTATTTCACCGCGGACTCAATTGGGAAATTTATCAGTTATTAACAGAGATGGAGGTGTGCTTGATTACTGGTTAACCTTCTTTGATCCAAGGAAACAGTTGTTAAGTTGACTGATCGTCTGTTAGCCCTCGATGGCATAAATGTTGAAATGGTATACTGAAACGAATAGAAACGCATGTCTATTTTAAATGTTATATTGCTAACATGGATTTCGAATAAAAAAAACACATTTCCGTTTTATAGTAATAAAGTAATAATTGGATATTATAATCACAGAACTCCAAAGACTTGAAAAATAGTACTAGAAGTTTCCTCGCTTGGCGCTCAGCATTTAGAGGAAAGTTCTAGGTCTTCTCGACCTCGTATCAGTATAATATGACTGGATGGGGTATCATACCTTGTTTCTGTGGCATGATAATCCAGGGTGGTAGCGAATACTGTCTCGAGTAGACCCCGTCTCGATGTAACAAAACAAAGTTGAGAAAAACGTAAACACCATATCACAACAGCGTCAATCAACAATATAAAACACAGTTGATATATAGACCTTATCGAGGGATGAATACGAAAAAGGTCTAAGTGCATATAAATAAAGAAGTACTTAGATCTTTATCGCTTTCACTCCTCGTTATGTTGATAATATACCGTTTCTTAAAAAAAACACCAATTGTTTCCAAATATTAGATAAAACTGTTTTCAAACAAACCAGGAACTTCGACCTATGTCGGAGCACAAATATAAACAATAACAGCGTGTGTACCGAGCTGTACTTCCTAGTGGTTTCATTTTACGGTTGCATATATACTGAAACGAAAAAGAAACGCACAATCAAGTATAATGATAATATTTAATTTGCCTATTGGGTGTTTGACCGGCATATAAAGTACACTAATAGAAACGGTTGACTAGCGCTATTGAAGATACCATGTTAAGCATTCAAACTTCCTCGTGCAGAGTTACACACAATGGTTCACTGTTTAAACCATTTTGAAAATATTACTTAACACATACGGGCTACTTTGAATATAATGAAATGTGAAAACAACGATGGCCACGCAAACATTAACGTAAACGTGCCGTAACGTTACTGCGTTAACAATGTTGTTGTTGTTGTATGGTGTATAGTGTCGCTTACAACAATTGTTTAGTTGTATCGCGACCGTGTCTACTTAAGCAATACTATTAAAAGCGCTGCCACACTGGAGTGTCATGCCACAGACACACGCTATGATACCGTACCCAGTCATATTATACTGACATAGTGACTACCAGACCTAGAACTATCCTCTAAATGCTGAGTTCCATGCGAGGTAATATGAAGGACCATTTTTCAAGTTTCTTGTATGACCCAGCCGGGGATCGAACTCACGACCGTGAGCATGCGAGGCGGACGCTCTTCCCCTAGATCACCACTCCGGTTCTGCTTTAAAAAATGACACAATACTGCTTACTAGACTGTTGATTTTAACTTAAACGGCAGTGTTACGGTTATGCATTGGAATGTTTAATAGTTTTGGAATTAGATCCTCCAGTTATCTTACTATAAAACGGAAGTTTGAATGTTTTTAATTTGGTATCCATTGTAGTAAAATACCATATAAAATAGCCGTGCGTGTCATTTTCGTTTCAGTATAGTAGTGTCTTATCATAATGTCTCAAGTATTTTGCATATAATATGCAGACATAGTTTACACGTTAAACATTGTAAAAATATGACTTACTTTCGTTTTTAAGAAACAAACAGGAAATTACGTTTAACTTAGTTATATATATTATGTAAGTATATTTTGATAATTATAAGTTGTATTGCTATCTTTTAAAAGATTGAACTTTGTATATAGTTATACGTAGTATAAACATCATGTAGTCGAAACGTACATTCGAGATTGGTCTTCGGACACTACCACTTAGTAGCATATCTTTATGCAATCAGTCAACCTAACAACTGTTTCCTGGGATCCTGTAAGGTTAACCGGTACTCGAGCACATCTCCAACTCCGCAAGTAACTGATTACTTTTCCAATTGAATCAGCGGTGAGAAAGGAATGCTTATAAGACACATTTTTGTATATCAATCGTTACGGAGACTGGCCGTGCCGGGGTTCGAACTTTCGACCCGTGGATTGATATCTAATCAGACGCGCTACCGACTGAGCTAACGTTACCCAACGACAGGAAGAAGAAAAGCCTTCTGTGTAAGTAACTAGAAGCACACAGGGCTGTATAAATCATTAATTTTAATGATATAACACACGAACACAACTTACATGTACTGTGCTGACGTGTAGCTTACTGAGTCATGTTATTTACTAGTTGTCACACACTAGATTAGTTTGATAGACTTTTTAAAGGTTAAGCCACAAATAACATTTTTCATAAGTGTATTACATATTGACAATAACATTACACCGACCCACACTCACAAGCACACACTCATAACAGGTATGCACTTTATTTACCTGTCTAGATTAAATTCTACAGTTCAACCAGCATAAACAAATCGCATGTGACAGTTTCTTTTTCGTAGATATAATCTCGCGATGAAAACTACACTTAATATGATACAATTATAAAATGCATTGGGTTTAAATTACTTTTGATATCCTGACACAGGTCGCTATATACATATTATATACTGAACGGTAGAGCTATCCTGCCCCTTCTGTATTCCCTACATCTTCCGTTCAGTATATAATATATATATATATATATATATATATATATATATATATATACTGAACGGTAGAGCTATCCCGCTCCTTTTGTATTCCCTACATCTTCCGTTCAGTATATAATATGTTTATAAACTAGAAAAAATCACCTTCATATTCCAATGGGAAATAATACTGTAGTCAAAACATACATAAACAAAAAAAAATAGTTCCTGTATATGTTTGTGATTTATAAAATAATCAATCACTTCAGAGAGTATGTCAGATAAAGTTTTATTGAATAGTTTTATTTATTCAAACTACGTGTATATTATGTGACACTTTTAATAAAGTTATTTTGAATTGACCATGTACTTTTAAATATTTGTCTCATTTAGCAACATTACATTATGTAAAATATAAATGGGAACTGCAATAAACTGATCATATCAGTAAAATAAGCATGCCGTACGGCGCAATGTATTACTCTCTCATGTGTCAAATAATCTATTTCAGGTGTACACACATGGTGTTACGATAAAAGATGGCTGAAGGAGGCTACCATGACGGTACAGTTAGTTTGATATGATTTACCGGTAGTATGATATGTAACGTAAACATTGAGTTGATCAAACAGTAATTGTTATTTTATTTAAACTTATTTATTTTATCTCGATTTTGAAGTATTTGTAAGCTCAGACATATTGCGATTCGATCTAAAGCTAGTTTCCTGAGCAGGAACAGTACCGTATTTATCTAGCCCAGGATAGAACCCACCACCCTTTGTCGTGTGACACCAACACGCTATCAACAACATCACCGTCCACATTAAACTTGTACATACCAATTATTGTTGTTTTGTTACACACCTTTACTATTATATGATAATGACTTTAAACGACGGTGCTATCGACCTTTTGCCCTGATTTTGTTTAAGTTGTATGAATGTGTATGTTACGCTACTCTTGTTATTAACTTTTCTATGGGCATTACTTGTGTTACTGCCTTTTATCTATATTTCACTTTTACTTTTGTTATTACATATACTATGTGCACTACTTGTGTAACTGCTATTTATTTATATTTCATTTTTACTCTTGTTATTACATTTTCTATGTGCACTACTTGTGTTACTGCTTTTTATCTTTATTTCACTTTTACTCTTGTTATTACATTTTCTATGTGCACTACTTGTGTTACTGCCCTTTATCTATATTTCACTTTTACTCTTGTTATTACATTTTCTATGTGCACTACTTGTGTCACTACCCTTTATATATATTTCACTTTTACTCTTGTTATTACATTTTCTATGTGCACTACTTGTGTTACTGCCCTTTATCTATATTTCACTTTTACTCTTGCTATTACATTTTCTATGTGCACTACTTGTGTTACTGCCTTTTATCTATATTTCACTTTTACTCTTGTTATTACATTTTGTATGTGCATTACTTGTGTTATTGCCCTTTATCTATGTTTCACTTTCACCCATTGTTATTGCATTTTGTAAGTGCACTCCTTTTGTTACTGCCCTTTATCTATGTTTCACTTTCACTATTGATATTACATTTTCTATGTGCACTACTTGTGTTACTGCCCTTTATTTTCTATGTGCACTACTTGTGTTATTGCCCTTTATCTATGTTTCAATTTTACTATTGTTATTACATTTTGTATGTGCACTACTTGTGTTACTGCCCTTTATCTATGTTTCACTTTCACTATTGTTATTACATTTTCTATGTAAACTACTTGTGTTACTGCCCTTCATCTATGTTTGACTTTTACTCTTGTTATTACATTTTTTATTTGCTCTACTTCTGTCACTGCCCTTTATCTATATTTCATTTTCACTATTGTTATTACATTTTGTATGTGCAGTACTTGTGTCATTGCCCTTTATCTACCTTTCACTTTCACTATTGTTATTACATTTTCTATGTGCAATACTTGTCTTACTGCCCTTCATCTATGTTTGACTTTTACTCTTGTTATTACATTTTGTATATGTACTACTTGTGTTAGTGCCTTTTATCTATGTTTCACTTTCACTGTTGTTATTACATTTTCTATGAGCACTGCTTGTGTTAACACCCTTTATTTATGTTTCACTTTTACCCTTGTTATTTCATTTTCTATGTGGACTACATGTGTTACTACCCTTTATCTATATTTCACTTTCACTATTGTTATTACATGTTCTATGTGCACTACTTGTCTTAATTCCCTTTATCTATATTTCACTTTTACTCTAGTTATTACATTTTGTATGTGCATTACTTGTGTTACTGGTCTTTATCTATATTTCACTTTTACTCTTGTTATTACATTTTCTATGTGCACTACTTGTGTCACTGCCCTTTATCTATATTTCACTTTTACTTTTGTTATTACATTTTCTATGTGCACTACATGTGTTACTGCCATTTATCTATATTTTACTTTTACTCTTGTTATGACATTTTCTATGTGCACTTCTTTTGTTACTGCCCTTTATCATTATTTCACTTTGACCCATGATATAACATTTTCTATGTGCACTACCTGTGTTACTACCCTTGATCTATTTTCACTTTTACCCTTGTTTTTACATTTTCTATGTGCACTATTTGTGATACTGTCAATATCTATATTTCACTTTTACCCTTGTTATTACATTTTTTATGTGCACTTCTTGTGTTACTGCCCTTTATTCATATTTCACTTTTACCCTTGTTATTACATTTTCTATGTGCACTACTTGTGTCACTGCCCTTTATCTATATTTCACTGTTACTTTTGTTATTACATTTTCTATGTGCACTACTTGTGTTACTGCGCTTTATCTATATTTCACTTAAACTCTTGTTATTACATTTTGTATGTGCATTACTTGTGTCACTACCCTTTATCTTTATTTCACTTTTACTCTTGTAATTACATTTTCTATGTGCACTACTTGTGTTAAAGCCCTTAATCTATATTTCACTTTTACTCTTGTTATTACATTTTCGTTTTGCACTACTTGTGTCACTGCCCTTTATCTATATTTCACTTTTACTCTTGTTATTACATTTTCTATTTGCACTACTTGTGTCACTGCCCTTAATCTATATTTCACTTTTACTATTGTTATTACGTTTTCTAACGCGTGACTTTTGTTACTGCCTTTTATCTATATTTCACTTTTACTTTTGTTATTACATTTTCTAATTGCACTACTTGTGTTACTGCCCTTTTTCTATATTTCACTTTTACTCTTGTTATTACATTTTCTATGTGCATTACTTGTGTTACTCCCCTTTATCTATATTTCACTTTTACTCTTGTTATTACATTTTCTATGTGCACTACTTGTGTTAAAGCCCTTAATCTATATTTCACTTTTACTCTTGTTATTACATTTTCGTTTTGCACTACTTGTGTCACTGCCCTTTATCTATATTTCACTTTTACTCTTGTTATTACATTTTCTATGTGCACTAATTGTGTCACTGCCCTTTATCTATATTTCACTTTTACTCTTGTTATTACATTTTCTTTGTGCACTAATTGTGTCACTGCCCTTTATCTATATTTCACTTTTACTCTTGTTATTACATTTTCTATATGCATTACATTTGTTACTGCCCTTTATCTATATTTCACTTTAACTCTTGTAATTACATTTTCTATACGCATTACATGTGTTACTGCCCTTTATCTATATTTCACATTTACTCTTCTTGTTACATTTTTTATACGCGTTACATGTGTTACTGCCCTTTATCTATATTTCACTTTTACTCTTGTTATTACATTTTCTATGTGCACTACTTGTGTTAATGCCCTTAATCTATATTTCACTTTTACTATTGTTATTACATTTTCTATGTGCATTACTTGTGTTACTGTCCTTTATCTATGTTTCACATTTACTCTTGCTATTACATTTTCTATGTGCATTACATGTGTTACTGCCCTTTTTCTATGTTTCATTTTTACTCTAGTTATTATTACATTGTCTTTGTACACTACTTGTATTATTGCCCTTTATCTATATTTCACTTTTACTCTTGTTATTTCATTTTCTATGTGCACTACTTGTGTTACTGCCCTTTATCTATATTTCACTTTAACTCTTGTTATTACATTTTCTATGTGCACTAATTGTGTTACTGCCCTTAATCTATATTTCATTATTAATCTTGTTATTACATTTTTCTATGTGCACTACTTGTGTTTCTGCCCTTATATATATTTAACTTTTACTCTTGTTATTACATTTTCTATTTGCACTACTTGTGTTACTGCCCTTTATCTATATTTCACTTTCACTCTTGTAATTACATTTTCTATGTGCACTTCTTGTGTTACTGCACTTTATAAAGATTTCACTTTTACTCTTGTTATTACATTTTCTTCGGCACTTGTTGTGTTACTGCCCTTTAGGTATATTTCAGTTTTACCCTTGTTATTACATTTTCTATGTGCACTACTTGTGTCACTGCCCTTTATCGATATTTCACTTTTACCCTTGTTATTACATTTTCTATGTGCACTACTTGTGTCACTGCCGTTGATCTATATTTCACTTTTACTCTTGTTATTACATTTTCTATGTGCACTACTCTTGTCACTGCCCTTTATATATATTTAACTTTTACTCTTGTTATTACATTTTCTATTTGCACTACTTTTGCTACTGCCCTTTATCTATATTTCACTTTCACTCTTGTTATTACATTTTCTTCGGCACTTGTTGTGTTACTGCCCTTCATCTATATTTCAGTTTCACCCTTGTTATTACATTTTCTATGTGCTCTACTTGTGTCACTGCCCTTTATCGATATTTCACTTTTACCCTTGTTATTACATTTTCTATGTGCACTACTCGTGTCACTGCCGTTGAACTATATTTCACTTTTACTCTTGTTATTACATTTTCTATGTGCACTGCTCTTGTCACTGCCCTTTATCTATATTTCACTTTTACCCTTGTTATTACATTTTCTATATGCACTGCTTTCGTCACTGCCCTTTATTTATATTTCTCTTTTACTCTTGTTATTACATTTTCTATATTCATTACATTTGTTACTGCCCTTTATCTATATTTTACTTTTACCCTTGTTATTACATTTTCTATGTGCACTACTTGTGTCACTGCCCTTCATCTATATTTCACTTTTACTCTTGTTATTACATTTTCTATGTGCACTAATTGTGTCACTGCCCTTTATCTATATTTCACATTTACTTTTGTTATTACATTTTCTATATGCATTACATGTGTTACTGCCCTTTATCTATAATTCACTTTTACTCTTCTTGTTACATTTTCTATACGCGTTACATGTGTTACTGCCCTTTATCTATATTTCACTTTTACTCTTGTTATTACATTTTCTAAGTGCACTTCTTGTGTTAATGCCCTTAATCTATATTTCACTTTTACTATTGTTATTACATTTTCTATGTGCATTACTTGTGTTATTGTCCTTTATCTATGTTTCACTTTTACTCTTGCTATTACATTTTCTATGTGCATTACTTGTGTTACTGCCCTTTTTCAATGTTTCACTTTTACTCTAGTTATTATTACATTGTCTATGTGCACTACTTGTGTTATTGCCCTTAATCTATATATCACTTTTACTCTTGTTATTTCATTTTCAATGTGCACTACTTGTGTTACTGCCCTTTATCTATATTTCACTTTAAATCTTGTTATTACATTTTCTATGTGCACTAATTGTGTTACTGCCCTTAATCTATATTTCACTTTTAATCTTGTAATTACATTTTCTATGTGCACTACTTGTGTTTCTGCCCTTTATCTATATTTCACTTTTACTCTTGTAATTACATTTTCTATTTGCACTATTTGTGTTACTGCCCTTTATCTATATTTCACTTTCACTCTTGTTATTACATTTTCTATGTGCACTACTTGTGTTACTGCCCTTTATAAATATTTCACTTTTACTCTTGTTATTACATTTTCTATGTGCACTTGTTGTGTTACTGCCCTTTAGCTATATTTCACTTTCACCCTTGTTATTACATTTTCTAATTGCACTACTTGTGTCACTGCCCTTTATGTATATTTTACTTTTACCCTTGTAATTACATTTTCTATGTGCACTTCTTGTGTCACTGCCCTTTATCTATATTTCACTTTTACCTTTGTTATTACATTTTCTATGTGCACTACTTGTGTCACTGCCGTTGATCTATATTTCACTTTTACTCTTGTTATTACATTTTCTATGTGCACTGCTCTTGTCACTGCCCTTTATCTTTATTTCACTTTTACTCTTGTTATTACATTTTCTATGTGCACTACTTGTGTTATTGCCCTTTATCTATATTTCACTTTTACCCTTGTTATTACATTTTCTATGTGCACTGCTTTCGTCACTGCCCTTTATCTATATTTCACTTTTAGTCTTGTTACTACATTTTGTATGTGCACTACTTGTGTCACTGCCCTTTATCTATATTTCACTTTTACCCTTGTTGTTACATTTTCTATGTGCACTACTTGTGTCACTGCCCTTTATCTATATTTCACTTTTACCCTTGTTATTACATTTTCGTTTTGCACTACTTTTGTCACTGCCCTTTATCTATATTTCACTTTTACTCTTGTTATTACCTTTTCTATGTGCACTACTTGTGTCACTGCCCTTTATCTATATTTCACTTTTACTCTTGTTATTACATTTTTCTATATGCATTACATTTGTTACTGCCCTTTATCTATATTTCACTTTCACTCTTGTTATTACGTTTTCTGTACGCATTACATGTGTTACTGCCCTTTATCTATATTTCACTTTTATTCTGCTTGTTACATTTTTCTATACGCATTACATGTGTTTCTGCCCTTTATCTATATTTCATTTTTACTATTGTTATTATATTTTCTATGTACACTACTTGTGTCACTGCCCTTTATCTATATTTCACTTGATCTATATTTCACTTTATCTGTTGTTATTACATTTTCTATGTGCACTACTTGTGTTACTGCCCTTTATCTATATTTCACTTTTACTGACTACTTTAGAAATACATTTCAATTGTTAAGTGAAAATATTAAATGATGTAAGTCATTCGTTCTCTAACAATAGTCATTTTTAAACATTATTTTATTTGAAAATAATTTAGAATTTACGAAATTTTGATTGGAATTAAGAAACCATCCAGTATTTATATTTACATTGAGCTGATGCTAATATTGTTGGTTGAAATACGTGTAAAAGGCGTTTAGATCGGATTTGTTTGTAAAAAGGATAAAATACTCGAAATGTTTTAAAATAAACTATATATATATATAATTATATCAATATTTAATATGGCACAAGAATAAAAATGATATTGCCATTTATACTGATATTCCGCTATGCAATTGTCAAATTTCATATTGATTTTGAAAACATTAATGTAGCAACAGCGCTAGAAAATATGCATGTAATGACTACTCGGAACAGTCCGATGACGTCAATGACGTTCCGATGACGTCAATGACGTTAAGTATCTGCACAATGTTTAACCCTTTACTTCATACAGACGCCTTTGGACACCTCTAATATAGACACCTTTGGACACCTTATATAGAAGGCTGTTGAATTATTGGGTGACTTGTGTTTATATTAACTGACAGAGTGGAAAACAGTGCAGAAAGTGTTCAGATTGCTTGTTACGAGCAATCTGAACACTTCCTGCACTGTTTTCAAAGGCCTTTTGTGATTGGCACGGGAAAACGCGTATATATGGAGTAAAGGGTTAATCGGTAACATTTGAAATGAACTTTAGTTTCAAACTCATTGCATCATTGCACAATTCAAGGCAGAGTGATATAAAAATGGGTGAAAATACATACATGGAACGTATCCCAGGAGCCCAGTAGGTACTTTGACAATATGTGATTTGATCAGTTTGGCCATGAAAAAATACGACGTCGCAGACGTCATAGGACTGCTCCAGGTAACGATGTATATGTTCTAACGCTGTTGCTACATTACCATATTTAATATAGGTACGAAATATTTGCGACTGCATTGAAGAACTGTTACTTTTTCTGGCAATATAATCTTTATTCATGTGTTATATTAAATGTGTATTATGTTACAAAAGTGCACGTATTTTTTAACACACCTCGTACATGGCGTTTTAACATATGCTTTTCATATCGTTTAAGGAGAACTTCGAATTCTTCTAGTTGGAAAAACAGGGCATGGAAAAAGTTCCACTGGAAATACAATATTGGATGAGGATTATTTCAAAGTTGACAAAAGTCCTTCGTCGGTGACAACAGAAAGCGATTATAAGGTATACTCCGGCAGCGAAAAGTCGACCGTACTTTGACTCAATGTTGTTATGATGTCAGTTTTCTTAGAGATCATGGAGATCATGGAGGTTTCCCAGCGGCTCTTGAGAACAGACCGCTGTGATACCACTATAGTTGCTACTAAGAGATCTAGCGGTGTTCCGTTTTCCGTTACTTTAAAATACTGTCTTATCCGTTTGCTGTTGGTTACACCGTGCTGACTGCAAATAAATACATTCAAAACTTATATTTGGCATATTGTTTCAGAAATGTTCTTTTAACTTCATAGAGCAAAATTCATGAAACAAATGTTTGAAATGCACCACCCGCAAAGACAAAACTCACAAGTGTATAAATACCTTGAGTATCCGCCATTAGTCGATACATCTTGACCTTATTGACCTAAACCAAATATTCAGTATGTATGGGATTTATTTAAAAGGACAACTCCAACAACAACATATGTTGATGTATTTGTATCAGAATTATAACCAGGACTGGACTAACATTGTCCAAAGATGCATGCAGAAATAAAGTGTTTCAATGATGCCGATCTACTGCCGATAGTATACACACATCATACTGATAAACATGTTTGAGGTGGCTTAGAGGGGTGTGCATTTAAAAAAATGTTATATGTTTAATTCTGTCTGAATATAAATGAACTTTTCCGAAATATGCCCAATGAATTATTTATTATATTGTAGATATAAAACATGAACTCGCGATTATAAATAATAAAAAAAAAACAACTTTATGCAGATTTTTCGAAATTTCATGTGTAAAAACACATATATGTATATTTTCAGGAAGGCAAACGTTTTTTACGAAATTTAGTTGTTGTGGACACACCCGGATTCTACGACACACACCGGTCTCAACAAGAAATCAAAAAGGAATTATTAAGAACGTTAGTATTTACTACGCCAGGTTTCCACGTCATAGTATTCGTTCTAAAACCGGAGAGATTTACCGAAGAGCTGAAGAAAACAAGGAATTTGTTCTTCGATTGGTTTGGAGAGGGGGTGGAAAAGCATTCGTTAATGATTCTAATCGACACTAGAGATGATAATGGCGTTAATGATTTCTTTTCAAAAGCATCGAATGAACTTCTGGAGTTACGAAAAAGGTGTGGGGGAGTAGTGGTTCCAATTGATAATAACGCTGATTCGAAATTGAAAGAAAAACAAGTGAAACATTTATTTCGCTGCATAGATCAAATTAAATTAGATCAAGGTTCATATTTCAGTAATGTTTGGTACCAACTCGCAATGAGATACATAAATGAAAAATATCCAAAGGAATTATCAAATGAGTCTGTGATCATGTTAGAAAAGGCAGGCGTTAATAAGAAAGATATGAAAAAAATATGTTTACTTGTAGATGAAGACGAAACAAACGAAACCACTGACGATACAAGTAGTGTTTCTAAGTTAAACGTGCCTGGGTCGACTGGTAAGCTGCGCATTTTAGATACAAGTTCTACCGGAGGCGGAATATACAGAAAACGTACTGAAACACATACTCAGGATGGTGATGGAGATTCTAGTTCAGGTATCGATAGCGTTGATCATGGAATAACGGAAGATAAAATGGAAACGAGGCATGATTTTGAGTCCGATTCTAGTAGTTCATCGGAAACATTTCCACCAGATGGAATAAGAATTACATCTGAGAACGAGATTCCTGATCACGGAAGTGTTGGTGGCGCTAAACTCACAATAAACAAACCAAAAAGTCAAATAACGTCAAGGAGGGACAGAGTTATAGGAGACAACTTCGAAGTTGTCAACGAAAGTCGTCGAGTAAGTTCTCGAAAAGGAAGAAAAGTTCAACATAAGTATGTTGCCATCAATACAGGTAATGGAGACATTGAACAAGACAGCAGTCCAAACAGTGGACGAGACAGAGGATCAGGCAGTAAACAACGTTCACGAAATTATCGTGCGAGTTCTAGAATAGGAAGAAAAGTTCAACATAGTTATGGTGCCATCAATACAGGTAGTGGATATCTATCAGAGAGAGAACCAGACCGTGGACCAAACAGAGAACCAAATAGTGAGCAACTAGCTCAATTTAGAGAAGATATGAAACAGCCAGGAATGTTTGAGAAATTTTGTAATTTTTGGACCGCTTTATGGAAAAAAGTTAAAAGCTTTCTTTGCATAGAAACCAAGTAAAACGGAAGTTTAACAATAGTGAAATGAAACGCTCTTAGAGAATTGTAGAATAGTAGTAACTGTCATGATCATCCATTTGTAACCCAGTACTGGCATCAAAAAAAAAGAGAACAATATTGACAAATGTGGAATTATACTATCACCTTGTCTAACTGTTAGATAAAATAGTATCGGTTATCTGGGTGTCTAAAAATGGATTTAATAACATTTCGTGCTCAACTGTTTTGATTGCCTTAACACGTGGTTCAAGGCATAGTGCCACCATTGCAAAAAGGAAGTGCTTCCGTGGGGTAGTCGCATAATGGCGGTTATAAATAATCCTCAATTCTTCTTCTTTAAAAATGCATTTTCCTTATTTTAATGCTCATTTTTTTATTTGAATGGCATTATTGATGTATTTTGAACATTTTGATAGCATTGTCATGTTTGAAGTGCGCGCGTGTGTGTGTATGCATGCGTGCGTTCGTGTGTGCATGTGTGTGTGTGTGCGTGTGCGTGTGTGTGTGGAGGGGGTGGAGAGTGGTTGGGTGCACCTAGATTTTAAAGAATAGTGAAAATGCTTTTATATTGACATAAGTACTCAACTCACTAAAGAGATTCATTTGCACTAAATTAATTCTTTTTATTATCATACCTTATTCAAGCAATAAATATTTTTTAATGTTGTCAACTATACGTCTGTCCCAACAATTAATTTTGAACTTTTCTACAGAAATGCATTTTTAGATCGTTGTACACATTTTAATGGTTCTAAAAGTACCTTCCATAAATAATAATAAAAAAATATGTTGGTTCAAATATGCAAGAACATGAAATAGACCATATTGCTTTTAAACAATTTCAAATAGTTGAATTTCACCATTTCATTTCTAATATTCCGTCAAAATGTAGTGGCGTATCACTTCGCACCTTCACACTGTTATATAGTACGGGAAGCTTTTAATTATCGATTTGTTTTTTGTTTCAATGCTTCCAGACTACGTATGTGATTCGTTAGTTTGTTCGTTAGTTCGTTTATTGAGAAATTATGCGCACCGTTTATCCAGTTCTTTTTTGCGCATGCATAGCGTTTTTCAGTGTTCCCGTTTCCAGTTTGTGTTCTTCGCATGCGCACCGTTTTACCATTCACTTGGTCGATATGTTAATGTGTACTTCGATTAACGCTTAACTATTATATAAGCTTGTGTGATGAATAGGAGTTGGGTTTAAAATTACTAGTTTTCGGTTATCATTTAATTTGTATAGTTTGATTTTGACATCGAGGTAGATCTATAATTTACATTATCCTGTTAATAGCAATACCATGATTTAAAGTAGTATTTGCAAATCTCTCTCTCTCTCTCTCTCTCTCTCTCTCTCTCTCTCTCTCTCTCTATCAAATCATTTTTCTTTTTTCTCTCTCTAGGATTTGTGCGTGCGAGTGTGTGTGCGTGCGTGCATGCATTTTTATGAAAGGCGACGTTAGTTATTAGTTAACTCAACGCTGTGTTGATATATATTATAAAATATGTTTAGCCATAATTGCAAACTCAGTTTTAGGGAAGAACTAATGTGGGTATCACTTGTGGCCCGGCCCAATTGCACTGTACTTGTACACATTTGGCAATAAAATATGTTTAAATCAGCGATACCATCACGACAATGTTTGCCGATTTCAGAAATTCTCTGTATATGTTTACTTGCAATTTCATATAATTATTTAATTGGGGTATCTTTTACATACGTGTACGCGGCATATATATTGAAACAGTAAGAATGTTCTTTCGACGATTTTTTTAGATACTTTCTTTAAATTGTAAAACTATGGAGCGTCTATCTATCCATCCATCCATCCATCCATCCATCCATCCATCCATCCAACCCTTCCACCCACCCACCCAAAACCCATCCATCCATCCATCCATCCATCCATCCATCCATCCATCCATCCATCCATCAACCATCTATTTTAATACGTTTTATCATTTAAATACTGTTGTTACTTTTTGCTGTATATGATGTAAATGTAATCATGTATTATGGGCCGGAGGCCTAGATAACTTAATAAATCATTTGTCATTATCATATATCAATTTGTTTTATTTTTTAATAATAATTATGTACACACTCTGTTATTTTTCTATGTATACTCAAACGCAAAAGAAAGTATGCACATTTATATTTTTGATTTTCTGAAAATCCAATAATGGAATATTATCATGTGCGGTATCATTTTTAGCTTATTCACTTACCTTTCTAACCGATATGTTTATCTTATTGTTTTGAATTTGGGTATAATGCGTCTACGTGGATTAGGGGTCAAAATAAAAAAAACACACACAAATAGCCAAAGGGATGTTTTTTTGCGTAGATTCACTGTAATATGTTCCAAAATTGTTATGACCACCATTCTGTCTAATAACTTCTAAAATACATCGCCGCACGGAATGCACGTAACGTTGTACCTCTGCCCAGCATCTTTAAGGCGCCAATACGCTGACGTTCTGAAAGTCGTGGCATATTCGCTGTTATAAACTATACACGTCGTGTGAAAGAATGTAAAGAAATCAAGTTTGGCCACTTCTACTTCTGTTTACATGTTCCACGTGGAAATCCTTCAAAATCGCAATTCGAGCTATTAGGTAATAACTAACCATAGTTTGACTGACTTTTCGTTGTGGCTATAAACCGTAACGACCGATAATCTTAGGTTTTAAATTTACCAACTTTTAACTTATTATAAATTAAAATAATCAAAAAAAATAAAAAGTGCAAACTTTCTTTTGCGTTTGAGTATATATTGATTGGCATTCAAATTTTACAGCCACACGTTTGAAGGCTGCGTAAACTATAGTACTAACAACAGCTTATTTTGTTGCAATATATGAGCATCCAAAAACACATAACATATTAACTGCATATAGCCTCGAGTTAATATGTAACACAATGCATGTTACATGTACTGGCCATTGGCAACAAGAGAAAACACACTCTTTCTAACATGGTCGAATGAAATGTTAGTTTTGAGGTCCGTAGTTCTGTACATATTAATGTCAGTTTGCTTGTACTCTACACGGTGATACTTATAGCAGTCTGTAGATCGGACCCAGCTTTTTCGAGTAGGTCCGCTAAATAACAATGTTGGAAAAGCTATACTTGAGCACGTTGGTTGGTCATTTGCTTCAGGGTAAAATTAAATGGCGTCATAATTTAGTTAGCGTTTAACTGCTATGAATTTTGGGACATGAATGAAATTCCTTGCTTTTCCATTGAGGGTTAATTAACCTGATTCGAGAGATATCAGGATCTGGGATAGACTATACTAATAGTGGCTCTTCTGTTTCGGGTCGAGTTGAATTACTTTGAAACCATCTACGAACACGAACGAAGGGCCATATGATGAATCTCCCCGCCGCCTTCAAGGCTTTAAAAAACCATTTAAATTTTTCGTCGTTTTCCCCGTCTTTCCTAAAATCTTCGTAAGCGTCAGATGCCACCTGTTCATTTTGAATAGTGTACTGTGAAGATTGACTGGCATCAGAAAAATTGCTGCATTGCCTGTCACTGTTATACTGTGAGGATGTACTTGGAGTGTAAATGTCGTCATGAACTACAACTCTGTTTCTTCGTTGGCGTATTTCTGTAGATTTGGGTTCTGACCTAGAAGGATTTTCTATGTAAATGCCCCCTGATTTGGATTCATTGATAATAGTAAGATTTCCTTTCGGCCGAGTTGTCACAACAGCAGATCCAGTTTGTTCTTTCACTTCACTCAGTTTCATACCGGCACTAGTTAAAAGGCGTATTGAGTTTTTTGTCAAAGAATATTTATTTCGAGCATAACTTTCTGCAAAATCGTAAATGGGATTTGAGAAATGATTGCCATTATTTTTAGAAACCATATCATCAATGCAGTGAAACAAATGTCGCACTTGTTGTTCTTTAAGTTCAAGTTCAGCTTTATTTTCAAAAGGAACAACTATATCTCCACACATATGTCTCAGTTTACGCAGATCTTCTTTGGCAGTTTGGAAATATTCATTAACGCCGTCTTCGTTCCGAGTATGAGTAAGGATCATCAATGTGTATTTTTCAGTTCTTTCACCAAACCATTCAAAGAATATATCTCGTGTTTGTTGCAACTCGATGGTAAATCGATCTGGTCGAAGCACAAACGCAATTGCATGGAAACCAGGAACAGACAAAACTAAGGATTTCAGCAGTTCTTTTTGTATTTGTGCATGGCTAAATTTGGTGTCAAATAATCCAGGCGTGTCAACTACTAGTACATTCCGGCCAAATCGTTTACATTTCTGTAAAATGAAAAAACAAAATCGGACTGAACTGAGCTCTTCAACTATCCATTGAAAGCATAGAAAGAAATCACAATACATATAAATGTAGACTCTTCTTTGCTTAGCGTGTTTCCGAGAGGTATTGAATACATATCATGTTCCATACTCTAGCATAAGCGCTATTCTATTTTCACAACACTGAATGAAGTCAAGGTTTTAGAAAAATATTTATTCCTAATTAAATAAATAATATGAAAAAAAACTGATCCATAATCCACATAATGAACAAACATGTAGTTTGTTTTGTTAGGCCATGAAATAGGTATGAATATAATGGGGTGTTTTGCCTCATGTATCTGAAATACCTGCACGAATATAGAGAAGTAATTGTATGAACCAACATTTAACCACCGTATAAGTTAATTATACCAAATATTATTAATGAAGAACTAGCTGACATCTTTCGTGTTAAGTGTATATATCAATTTAGGCTCGAACGTACGAAAGTGGCAGCATTTCATGAGATTATACCATTTAGTTTGAACTTATTTATTTCACTACGATTGTGAAATAAGTTCTTACAACAGTCACGCTCGAAATCTTCCTGGGTAGATCCAGTACTAAGCATATGAGAAAAAATATCTTGCTCAAGGACACCGCACATAGCCGTGGCGGAGGATCGAACCCACGACCCTCCGATCATGAGTTCGGTTTTCTACCACTTGACCATTAGCTCCATAGCAATTGGGATTTGATAATATTACATGTTCAATTAGGTCAAACGTAGTTCACCTGCAACGTGATTTGCAGACATGGTAATAAAATTAAATACTCTTAACGCTGCCGTTGCAGATAAAGTTGTCATTTGTACACATAACTGCAACTAAAAACGCTACACGTTATATGTAACAATTGCAACAATCTTCTTGAAAATAAAGCCTTTCATATTGTTTATAATGTGTAAAATAATGCAATACGAAATCATCTCTGGACAACCATTATTGATGGCTTGGATCCCGAGGTGTCCCGTTAATACGTGTCAAAAGAACCAAAGGTGCAAATTTGCTATCTATTTGCAGGTTTAGGAGAATACGTCACATATGATGATCATCGTCATTTGCTGGTGACATTCATTAATGTAGTAAACAAAATGAGGACGCTTTAGTTTGAAGTAATTGTATCATGCAATAAATGCTTACCTTTTGCAATGTTAGTTGTATGATTACGTCTTACACTGGTGTATATATTTGTTTTATATAGTCATATACATACTGTATTAACAAATTAATACTATGGCTTGTCAAAGTGTTATGTCATTTGGAAAATTATATGTTTATTGCCTAAAATACCATTAGAGTAATAAAATACCTTATCTTATCTCAATGATGGTAAGTGACAGCAAGTATGACCGTACGCAAATTAGTTTACAATTACCTCGAATAGTGTACTTCTTTAGTTTATATACATGTATGCTTTATTTAATTGTTGACAAATATCCTTCTGGCCTTATTTGATAGATATTGCCTGTTTGTCTAAAAAAACAACCAACATTTATGCATACGTTTTTGATAAAGCAATTAGTTGACATAATGCATATAGTATTACTTACTTCGTGTTTTGAAGTTGTTGTTACCGACTCAGACTGACGTTTTGCCTTAAAGATGATTCTACCCAATATTGTATTACCAGTAGCACTCTTTCCATGCCCCGTGTGACCAATAAGAATTATCCGGAGTTCATCTAAAATATTCACAACACATATGTTTATTGTTTAATTATGTTTTTTTGTCACATAATTTACGGTACATGAGTGTAATACGCATATGGCATGTGTTTAATATTAACCTAGTGTAATACAACTTTCGTTTCATCGCTCGGTGTTTTCCGTATAATTCGGCTCTCGTACGTAAATTGCCGAAATACTGCCCAATCGTCTATCCTTCCTTATAGAGATGATCTTTTAATAAATGTTAAATGTAATATGATCATGAGTTATGTGATAAAACGAATCTTACATTCGTCTCATTTATTATTGAAATTATTAAACTTATAGATACATCTTTTAAGTATCTGAACCATTTTATTAGACTGTTTAATGTTATAACACCGTTTTTATATATTAGGGGCGTCTGATATGTTATAAATCCGAAAGCCAAAATGTTTTATAGTCAGTAACTCAGTAATTATTGATTTTATTAGTTTGATAATGTAAACTTTAAACCAAACAAGGGATACTTCGTGGACAACAAAATCAAAAGTGAAAATGCACAGAAGATTGCACTGCATTGCATGTATCTAGGCGAATGGTTCATACACTCATTACTGACGCCTGTGAATTTTCAATTATGTGGGTAGCTTCGAAAAATAGAAAGAAATGTATCAAAACTTCAAGTCTCAGTCATTACATTTTGACAGTAGAATGGCATTCTTTACGTATAAAAACTTTCTTTGAAATCGTATGACATTTTTGCACTAAAGTTACCTGCATGTAAGTGGTGAGTTTTCAAAGTCACTGAGTGAATTATAGAAAATAGTTTATAGAAGAAATAACAATATAGTTTTGTGCATTGGAATGTTTACTGGCAAACCGGCCTCCGTGTAGTTCATACCTTGTTAACATCGTTACAGCAAAATGCGAGACGATATAGGAAAAAAGCCGTTAGTTAAATTGTATTGATATTATTTGTGTTTTAGAATATCTGCTGTTCTTAATCAACAATTGTAGAGCAATGTACATAAATGGTGATTACCAGTATTCGCCCCCCGTCCGCTTGCCATGATCTGAAAATAAATAATAAATAGCTGTATACATGTATGGATATTTCATTGCCATATCAAATGTAACATAAATTCTGACAGTCAAGTTTATACAATAGAGACGGCTTCTTTAAACCTGAATAGAACCAACATACATTTTAGTGTCAATATTGTAATCAATGTATTCAGATAACATTTTTTTTGAATGGGGTTAAATGCAATTTCAACACAGATTATAAATAACATATCCAGATTGTAATAGTGGAGGAAGACCTCAGAATGAATCTACCGTCTACCGTCCTTCTGCAAGTAACTGGCAACCTTTTTCTCACATGAAAAACACTGGAGCAAGCGGGACTCGAACCCACGACCTTAGCGGTGAGAGGTAAGTTATCTTGATACGGCGCGTGGTCCAGTGGTAGAGCAGTCGTCCACTGGTCGAAGGTATCCTCCGCCGCGGCTATGTCTTGAACAAGACACTTCTTCCGCATATGTTAAGTGACACTGGTTCTTTCAGGGAAACTTCAGGCGTTATTTGCATAAGTTGTAATACTTTGTTTCACAATCGAAGTAAAAAGAATAAATTTAAACTAAATATAATACATTAATCATAACTTAATTAGCCAGGTGACTCATTCATGGTACCTGTAAAATTAAGGCTAAATGGAACATAATACATATAATAGTTTTTGTACTCTCAAATAATGTTTGTTTTTGTCAATGATTCTTTGTAATATATCTTTTAACATAAACCCACCGGTGGTCTAGTGGTAAAGCGTCCGCCTCACATGCTTTCGGAATGTCGTATGTTCGAGTCCCAGTCGGATCATACCAAAGTCTTGAAATATGGTACTAAAAGTTTCTCCGCTTAGAGAATAATTCTAGGTCTGGTCGACCTGTTAAAAGCATAATGTGACTAGGTGGGATATCGTACCATGTGTCTTCAGCACGATACCCCAATGGTGCACCACTATTAAATGCCGTCGGGCCGATGAATAAGTATCGGTTCATCGTTAAACTTTAGCTGTGCATCGTTAAAATATAGCGGTGGACCGATGAAATATAGCAGTGCACCGATATATAACGGAGCATCGATATATTATAACGGATGACCGCCACTTATATTGGTGCACCGATATATTTTAACGATACAATGATATTTTTATCGGTGCATAGTTAAAACATATAATAACAGTGATCGTACACCATAGAATACTGTCTCAAGTAGACAACGTCGCGATATATGTGAAAAATGGTTGAAAGCGACGCTAATCACCCTAAAACAACATGTCGTTTCGCTATTAACGGCATTGTCACCACCATACCTATTGCAGGTTATCGCCATAACAAACAAAAGAGCCCCTTATCAAATGCACAGGTCACACATTGAAATGTTGTGTCGGTAATATCTTATCATATTTACACAAGTGATAAACAAAACACGACATATTGTGTAAAACACCGTAGTAAACCGTGATATAATACAATGTAGTTCATGAGCTGTATGCAGTACTGTTTAACAGTTATATATTCTTTACCAGTCCTATAATTACATTTTGAATTCGATTAAGTGATTTTGATATACCTAAATATGCTTTATGTCACTTAATTGTTTGTTTATATTGAGTAAGCTATGGTTATATCGTTTTGGGGGTACATGTATGAACGGGTGATAGCATGGGTGTTTAACGCCGTTTTCAGCAGATTTCAGGTCATATAAGTCATATCCAGTTTTATTGGTGGAGGAAGACGTCAAACTGTGTAGAGTAATTGGAAACTTTCTCACATAAAATTTTGGAGCGAGCGGGACTCGAACCTAGGACCGTAGCAGTGAGAGGTAAGTGATATGAAGACGGCGCATTTGACCACTCGGTCACGGAGGACTCCCTAATGGTGTATATAAAGTTTTGAATGTAGTAGTAGGTTTGACAATAAAGGGCTAATTGTATTGCAAATTTTCGTTTTCAGTTAATATGGTTTCTGTTACGTTTCAAAAATTGTTTAATATAGACGCGTTAATATTTCCGATATTTATTATTTAATACAACCGTTAATATAACCGTATACTAAAAAAGTCTGAATTTTTAATACAATTTTTACAATGCTCTAAAATGTTTTTATTATTGTACTATTATTATTATCACATTATAATAATAAGTTTATTATTATATTGTTATTATTATTTTATGATTATTATATTTTATTATTATTATAATATTATTATAACTATTATTGTCATTGTGATTATTATTATTAATATTTTTATAATAATGTTTTGTATTATGAATATTATAATATTATTATTTGTTTATTATTATTATAATAATTATAAATATTATTATCATTATTTTTTTATTATATTATCATTATTTTATAAGTATTATTAAGTTTTTATTATTATTATTATGCTTTTATTATTATAATTATCAATATTAATATTGTTTTTTTTTATCATATTTATCCATCATGTACTCGTTTAAAAAACTAGAGACCGGCCTCAAATGAATTTGATTGAATATTGACATCTATGACCGTTTTACTTTATACAATTTTCCGCTACATGTTTCTAATACGAAACGAACTTTTAGTTTATGAACATTATTTGTAATAAATATTTTGTATATGTGTGAGACAGGTTAGTTTGAATGTGTTACACCGAAAGTGCATTGAAGGCTTTCGTCTACTTCTATCTCATGCCAAAATGGCACATCAGGAAAATACAGGAGTTCAGGGTTTCCCAAAACGGCATTAAGATAAACTAAGGAAATTAAATTAGCGGAGTACACATTCTTTTTCAAAAGTACACGGTACATTACTATCTAAGTGCATTAATTTCAGTTATATTGCATATATCATTAAAACCGTATACAACACTTTACAACGATTACAGATAAAGTTACAAAAGGTATGTTACAGTGTACATTAGAATAATTAGTTTATCACTTTGAAATGTTTTTGAGGTGTGTTTTCAGCCAAAGTTGATTAGACTTCTGAAGATATGCTTGCTATTTGAAGATTATCAGAATATGCAAAATAATACTTACTTTGGAGTCGCAACAGATATATCCACTCACTACCATACGTTATATGTGTATTACCTGAGCAATCTCGTGTCACATGACGCGTTATCTGTTGTACATATATATCGTTTTAGCGATACGGGGTTACTGAGTACGTATAGACATGATATATTGGGGAAAACTATTTTAGCCAATTTCAAATCTTTGAAAAATCCTGATATTTATCCTCTATAATGATAGTTACATCACACCATGGACTTGTGTTGATTTATTAGAAACATATAGAATGAACGTAGGTTTTGACCAGGTATTATTACTTGATTACTCTGTTATTGAAGTGAAGCAAAATGTAGAACATCATTCCTCCGGAGGGGAACTTTAATTACTCAAAATGAAGGTGTCAGTATTGAAGTAAACAAGGACAGAAAGATTTTTTGAAAAAAATAGAGACCTAATGTTTTATTAAATTGCTCATGAAATAGTTTCTGTATACAAATGTACAGCGTCTAAAAAATTACTACCAAGTCTTATAAATGATGATCAGACGGGATTCTTGGAAAGAAAAAAAAATATATGGGAAAACATTGTTTTAATTTTTAATACTTTTTGCCATAGTTTTAAAATATGGATTTTAAAAGAATAGCATCGAACAGAATGTGGGTCACGGAAAATGCGAGACACCCATGTATTGCCAAATGATTGCGATCTGTTAAGAAGTTATGTATACTCTGTATATGTAAGGTACCAGAAAGGCCTCAATAATGAGTATTTACTTCCGGGTGAGAGAGTGCGCTTAAGAGTTTACATTTATTAAGTAAGATTTCTTTTTTAGTTTTTCTTTGAACGATGGTAGGTCTGGCGTTGTTGTTATCACATTGGGTAGCGAATTCCGGTCCTTGACAGTCTGTGGGAAGAAGGAATTTGTATTTGCACTAGGATCGGCTATGTACCAGTGTCTTAAGGGTACTTTTGTTCAAGAATACGAAAAATGTTTTTCAATATTTATTTTCAAAATTGGATAGCGCGATTATAAACTTGTGTTTCACATATAAGGGAGTATCTAGAAGGAAGTAAAAAAAATATGGTATAAATTAAATATAGTACTCTTGCAATAATAATAGTCGCTTTCTTTGCGGAACACCTTCCTTTGTTGTATAGTTTTACATTAAGAATGAAATACATTAAAACTATAATAATAAAATACTGATACTTTCATTTTACATGATGATTAAAATATATTGAGTTTTTTAGAATTTTTCCTCCTGTTGAACAGGCTAGGTAATGTGTGTGCAAGACAAAATTGCATTACATAACTGTTGTGATTTTTAAGATACTAAGTTTATCAGGATGAAATAACATTGTAATTTTGATTTCAATATAAAGTTTTGCGAAATAATGTATGACGTAAATCTGAGTAAAACTTCGGAGCTAGCTCTAGACTCGTTTGTAACATTTAAACGGAATATATCAGGTTATATATACTGTTTCATCTTAGAAAGAGTCCGAATTAATTTGCGTAGGTCGTCAAGCAATATTAAAGTGATGTCTATCTTTAGAATCGGTGTTTCGTTTCAAGTTGACCACTTCAATTTAAATACCGACCTTGTCACGTTTTGGTGGATTTAACATAACAAACCATTTGGATTTTATTTAGTAATGGACATAGGACACTTCTTATCCACTTTGAAATATACTATCAAAATATGTTTTTTATCCATTCTGATAATTTTTTAATTTAGATTCACCTATAGCACTTAACTTTATATATTTCCTTTAAGCAATCATTCAAATCTGCATCCAAGAGAAGCTGCAAGCTGAAAGTCTCACGTACATGTTTTTATATTCAGATGACAGGGGCGGTATACATTTTAAAAAAAAACTATATTCAGAAGACCTATATTCAGATGACAAGGGCGGTATACATTTTAAAGAAGACCTATATTCAGATGACAGGGGCGGTATACATTTTAAAGAAGACCTATATTCAGATGACAGGGACGGTATACATTTTAATGAAGACCTATATTCAGATGACAGGGACGGTATACATTTTGAAGAAGACCTATATTCAGATGACAGTGGCGACCTGACAGGGGCGGTATACATTTTAAAGAAGATCTATATTCAGATGACAGGGGCGATATACATTTTAAAGAAGACCTATATTCAGATGACAGGGACGGTATACATTTTGAAGAAGACCTATATTCAGATGACAGGGGCGACCTGACAGGGGCAGTATACATTTTAAAGAAGACCTATATTCAGATGACAGGGGCGGTATACATTTTAAAGAAGACCTATATTCAGATGACAGGGACGGTATACATTTGAAAGAAGATCTATATTCAGATGACAGGGGCGATATACATTTTAAAGAAGACCTATATTCAGATGACAGGGACGGTATACATTTTAAAGAAGACCTATATTCAGATGACAGGTGCGGTATACATTTTGAAGAAGACCTATATTCAGATGACAGGGGCGACCTGACAGGGGCGGTATACATTTTAAACAAGACATATATTCAGATAACAGGGACGGTATACATTTTGAAGAAGACCTATATTCAGATGACAGGGGCGGCCTGACAGGTGCGGTATACATTTTAAAGAAGATCTATATTCAGATGACAGGGACGGTATACATTTTAAAGATGATCTATATTCAGATGACAGGGGCGCTATACATTTGAAAGAAGATCTATATTCAGATGACAGGGGCGGTATACATTTTAAAGAAGACCTATATTCAGGTGACATGGACGGTATACATTTTAATGAAGACCTATATTCAGATGACAGGGACGGTATACATTTTGAAGAAGACCTATATTCAGATGACAGGGGCGACCTGACAGGGGCGGTATACATTTTAAAGAAGATCTATATTCAGATGAAAGGGGCGGTATACATTTTAAAGAAGACCTATATTCAGATGACAGGGGCGGTATACATTTTGAAGAAGACCTATATTCAGATGACAGGGGTGACCTGACAGGCGCGGTATACATTTTAAAGAAGATCTATATTTAGATGACAGGGGCAATATACATTTTAAAGAAGACCTATATTCAGATGACAGGGGCGGTATACATTTTAAAGAAGACCTTTATTCAGATGACAGGGGCAGTATACATTTTAAAGAAGATCTATATTCAGATGACAGGGGCGGTATACATTTTAAAGAATACCTATATTCAGATGACAGGGACGGTATACATTTTGAAGAAGACTTGGGCTGCGTTTCACCGAATTACCTATGATAAAATTCGTCTAGTTTACAATTACATGTTGTTTGTTTAAATTTTGATCGACTTTTAAAATGATTGCATTTTCAGAAAATATATCATTTACTGCATAGTTTTAGAAATTTTGGATTCATTTCGATGAGTAATTAAATCAATATGAATAATTGTTAGTTCACGTTTTCGTCGATTTTTGTCATAATTGTTTTCGTGAAACGCTACCCATTTTTGTTATTATATTCAATGACAACATAGCATGGACTTTTTGAATTGGTTCGATCTATTGATATGAACTTCCCGTGGTATATATATTACACAAATTAAAAGAGATTTGAAATTTTGGCATGTCCTTCTACCAAAACTGTCATCATTGTACTTGAAACACACGTATAGCAACCAAATGTATAGCAACATATAATTAAAAAATGTTTTTCTAGAATCTGTCACTTCTTATGTGCAACAAATACCATAAATTATAATATAATTTAATAAAATAAGACAATTTCACAAATTACCAAATGCAACCTCTACCCTATTAGCACCATGGCGAGGTCGTCAAAATGTCAAAAGTTGAATGCTTTTGATAACATCATCATATCATCTTTCTTTTTTTTCGAACACTATAGCGTCTGTCTTCACAACTGACATTCTCAACATATTAAATGATAATGGAGTTTATCTATCCCAGAACCTTCAATCTCTCAACTCAGGTGTCTTACCCTTCCCCAAATGAAAAAGCAGGGAATTCTCTGCCTGTCCCACAATCCATGGCAAATGAACGCTTACTTAATTGTGGCGCCATTCAAACGTTCAGTTGA
Organism: Panopea generosa; assembly: GCA_029582155.1. NCBI lineage: Eukaryota > Metazoa > Mollusca > Bivalvia > Adapedonta > Hiatellidae > Panopea > Panopea generosa. The sequence goes on along the minus strand of CM055905.1, from coordinate 63,842,510 downwards.
AGCAACTGGCCAATTAACTTGCTCAAATGTGGCTTCCAACATTGCTATTTAACGGACCCAATCGGGAGAGCTGGTCCGTTCTACAGACTATAGTACATGTACAGTGGACACCAACTAGTCTCCACATTTTACTTTTGTCATGGCACTTCTAACAGAATAGTATAGTCAGTGCAACTTCATCCAAAAGTCGTACTCTCACAGCATCGTTCTAGATGTGCCATCAGTAGATTTTAATTTTATCTAATTTTCCTCATATCAACATCACATCTTTATCTTTATAAAACATATCTTCTACTGTCTATTAAATGATTTTATCATACTGTCTTGACCAACCAAAAGACTGTGCAGAAAGCAACCTTCCATAGTGATCAAAGTTAGAAAACCTACTCAGTTATGTTTGATATTTATATTAAATAAAACTTCAAAAACTAATTTAAAATCTCATGATACTCTTTTCTGATTAATTCTCAAAGTAATAGTGATTTGTTTATTGTTTCGTATTATTAAATACGAACCAACGCTTAAATTATATTTATGGAAAGGTTTGTGGTTTAGGTTTAGAGTTTTCTAAAAAAAACACAAGCTATATTGTATCCATATTGCAGATGTTTCATCCAAGAGACCAGCAGGTAGAGCAGCTTAACATTATTATAAAATATCAAATCTTGTAGAGAAACGCTTGAAACTTGATTACGGTCCATTTGTTAGAGACGTTAAAAGTATTAGTGGAGCCATTTCGTGAACTAATTGTGGCATTTTTTAAAAAAGCACCGAACTTGGCACACATAGAAGAAGGTTAGCTGATCATTTTAACACCGAGACCAACTTTCAAAATGGCAGAAAATCCAAGATGACCGCCGATGGCCGCCTAATTTGACAAAATTCGTATTTGTCTTTATATTTACAGTAGCTAATGCTATTTGATAGCTCTTAATGACTAATGTTATCAAAACATATTTATATTTGCTAAATGTAATGCTTTTATTGCGAAAGAATATTTCAAATGTAAAAATATGCAAAATATTGACTTAAAATCTTAAAAAATAGCAATGATTTCTATCATTTGAATATTCTACTGTAATTTTGCCCTTTTTTTTCATAGATATTTTACAAAATAACAGTTTCATACTTTATATACATATAGAATAAAGTTTCTAATGATATAGAGCAAAACATTTTATTGTATATGTAAAAAACGGTGGGTGGGGTAAATCAATATCACATGTATATAAGTACTGACGTGACCTTTTATTTACATTATTTAGCTTACTTTACCTTGTAAATCTAACGAAATGTATCAAAGGTTCATAATTATATTATTTTTTTAGATGTAATAGTTTTTAAGTGAGTAACGTGAAAAAATAAAATAGTTATTGTATATATTGGTTTAAAATGTAAAAAATACCAATAATGCCGGTTATGTTTTTTATTGTTTTAATGCTTTGCTGTACTGATTCATTAACTCATATGCAATATAAGTATCAAAATTCAAAAGATAAATACAACAGACACATGTATATATACATACATAAGTTACGGGAGTTGATGTTATTTTATTTGATGTCTCAAAACTACCAGCTACAAGTTTTTGCGTATTCATTATTTTATATATTTAGAATTCAAAAGCATCATTAGTTTCATGATTAACTTTTTTAACAAATGCACAATAATCATAGTCGTTTTGTCAAACGCCAATATGTGAAAGGATCAGCTACATATTCAATCATTGACAAATGCACCCATCTACCTCAATATGTTCAGTGTGTTCGTCAGTCAGTAAACATCACAGGGCGTCTGTAAACCTTTACGATCCCGAACAAACTACCTTTTTTGCTTGTTACCAGCCTCCAACAAATTCAATACAACTGACAAGGTACATACGAAGATTCTAGTAGTCAGTATTGTTTGGAAAGCTCCACATTGGGGTGGCTTCTTTGAACACTCTTTGCAACTGGCTTAGAGGTAATGACTGCATTAGTGCTCTGGTAAAGGCAGATAATGTATCACAGGGCCAGGTCATTCCTCAAGGCCATCCAAATAAAAGTAAACTTTTCGGCTATCAGTTGAATGCTTATGCATTTCACATATTTTTTATGTAAAATGATTTTGGATTAAGAAACCAAAATACAGATGATGGCAGCAGTAAACGTTTTTCCTATTTGCATCACCGCAGAATTTTTAACAGATCTGTTACCTTGAAGTTTCGTCAAGTCGCTGTAAGAAGGCGACTTCGGCTTAACGAATGACACTTGTTTAACATTTTCTTTGGTTCTTTGTTGACTTTATGACATGATTTTGGTGGACGAGATAGCAAACCAGTTTGCACTTGGCAAAACTGTAGTGAACGATAAACACATCATTAATTTCTTAAGTACCAAAAGATCAACACATGAATATAACAAGAGACGTGGATATTCACCGAAACATTTCAAACATTTTAGCTATTTTGTAACTATAACTCTATTTCATACCAGAATTTTATGTACATTGAAGCAGAAAATAAAAAAGCATACAATTCAAATTTTTATTTTTTTATTTGAAAAAACACTGACACAATAGTTTTATGAAAATAGCATGAAATAAAGTTCTTGTCTTGTTTTTGTGCTATTCACTGGTTGTTTGGCTTCCGTATTTCACATTATGAAAGATGTAATGTGATTATACTCGGAAACAAATATGCTTATTCATAAAATAAAACATCAATATTTTTACATTTTGCATTGAGGCTTAAGTGGTGGTATAATTTACAGTGCCCACCGATAGATGTAAGTCACACATGCTCAACTGATAGCAACAATTTCTTAAACACGATGTTTGATTCTACAAATATATTACAAAATGCATCAAACATTATGAGAAATTCAGCTGTGTTGTAAAAATTTGAAACGGACCATATATTTCTCTAATAAATCATTTGTATTTTTTATAATATTTTTTGCCTCATGGCTATCAACTGAGCAAGTACACGGCAAACCATTTTCAAGATAAAATTTGCATGTTAATAGAGTTTCATTTTAATATTTATTAGGATCTTCCTCAAAATAACAAAAGTAAAAGATTATTTTTACTTTACCGCTAGAAAAATTGTTTAAGTTTGTTTGCGGAAACAATCAATTTTAGTATTTTTGACTAATTAAAGGACCATAACTCTGAAAATAATGGTCAGAATTGGCTGATTATCGAACTTGGCTCATATTTTGTAGAGATACACACTTTGTGGAAGTTCTGTTCAAATAAAGAATACTCTAGTTATTGAGCGGAAACGGTAAATTTTAGCATTTTTGACTTATTAAATGGCAATAACTCTAAAGATGATAGTCTGAATTGGCTGGTTAATAGACTTGGCCTAGATTTTATAGAAATTCACACTTTGTGTAAGTTTGATTTAGTTCTGATAAAGAATACTCTAGTAATTGAGCGGAAACGGGCAAATTTAGAAATTTTTACTAATTAAAGGGCCATAACTCTAAAGATAATGGTTTATATTGGCTGGTTATCGAACTTGTTCTAGATGTTATAGAGATGCACACTTTGTGTAAGTTTGGTTTAGTTCTGATGAAAAATACTCTAGTTATTGAACGGAAACGAAAAAACTTGACGCCGCCCATCTGCCAACATCGCCAATCTTATAACCAGGTTTTCAACTTTGAAAAACCTTACTTCTTATATGGATGGCATTCGGGAAATGGGGAAAGCAGTTAATGAATTTTAGACGACACAGGAAAATAAATAAGAAATAACATAGAGAAAAGGAGCAAATGTTCAACAACACAAACAGGTCAAATGTGTTAAATTAAGGCCTGAAGTATATAACCTCTTTGTTACTATGGAAGCAATGGATGGTTTATTTGTAAAGCACTGTGGAGATATGTTGGTATACGACACAGGCAATGATATAAGTTTAGTTTATAACAATTTACATAGCTAGACTGCGAAGTAAGATCAGAATTTATATGTATCACTCTGGAGTTCCTCTTCTAGGTAGAAACAGAGTTGTTTTGAGAGACCAAAGGGTCAAATGATATCAAAGGCACTACTTCCTCGATTGTCAAGTCTTGTGCGCAAGGCAGTAAAAAACACTAATTCCTATACACCAAGTGAAATATGCGCATAAGATACAATCTGACCTTCAAACTAAACCCAGTGTACAACTAAGTAAACACAATAACTATGTTATTCTCGGTGACACAGATCTCGATGTGAGCAGATTGGTAGGGATGTGCATGTGCATGGTAGTCTTTAACATGGTCTACGATAGGTAATGGGATACATAGAAAGCCATTTGTAGCTCCAAACTTCCTGGACGCATATTTTGAGGTTGATGACAAGAACGAAATTCTGGCCAGTATGTACAATAATAGATACATGTAGTACATGTGTTTCAAACAAACACATATATGGTCTGCCACTAAATGTATATGAAAGGCCATGATAGAAAGCAGTTGATACATATGACCTGGTATACATGTAAGCCATTGATTTAATTAGGTTCAATTTTGGAACTGGAAGATACTTCTCATATGCATACAGTTTCATATAAACTTGAGAGGATGAGGTCCCTGCCAGTATTTCATTCATTCACGGTGTGTGTGCAAACTTCTACATTATTTAGTGGAAAAGGAAAACTATAGGCAGGGGAAACCGGGAACAATAAGGCATTTAAAACTATATTCATTACTTTTTCTAAAGAATTCATAAAGGTTAAATATCATTTATAGAGTGTTTTGTAGTTTAAGTTTAGTTTACACTTATATATTTTACTTCGATTGCGAAACAAGTTCTTACAACTTATACAAGTTACGTTCGAAGTCTTCCTGGGTTGAACTAGTACTAAGCATATGCGGAAAAAGGGACTTGCTCAATGTTGCCACACATGACCGTGGTGGACGATCAAACCGACCACGGGTTCGGTGCTCTACCACTGAACCACGTGGTCCACAAATGATTTGTATGTGTCCCAACAATGACTTTTTCAAATGAGTCCTTAGCGGAATTGTTCACACATAAAGGTGACCAACCTTTAGATCGACAGCTCAGCTAAAACGCACCCAACGAACAGCTTAAAAAGTATTTTCCTATCATCATTCAAAGGCGCCCCCGCCACCACCACCAACCCCCCCCCCCCCCCCCCCAACCCAAAAAAAAAAAAAAAAAAAAAAAAAAGATTAAAAATCGTACGAGAACCAAACTAGTCGTCTCTTTACATGCTGACAAATGGTATTTCAAACATTTACAGTGCATTATTTAAACAATTTTGTATCCTACGTGTCTAAGCATGTCTTTTTGTATAATTTTGTATAAAACGTTGAGCAAAAGTATAGATATTATCTAAATAATATAAATGCTTATTTTGACGATCTTAGCCATTAGTTTGCTTTTTTCTCTTTTAGAATAATTTGTCGCAATAAAACCATTTAAATTATTAAATATCAGTATAATTTGATGATATAAGTCATAAAGAGTTATAAGATGTTAAAAAATACTGTAAATATAAGGACAAACGTGATATTTGTTAAATTTGGCGGCCATTTTGGTGGCCATCTTGGATTTTCCACCATTTTTTGTGTTAACCTTGTGCTATGTTTGTGCCAAGTTTGGTGCTTTTCTAAAAAAAGGCACAATTCTCACAATATACTGCACCATATTGCCACACTATATACGCATATCGGATATGTATGTAATAGTGCCATGAGATACGTAAACAAGAGTTGTCAGAAGACAAAAAAGCTCGCCGATGGTATAAAACTCACAACTCATGCAAAGATTGAGATTAAAGACAAACACCAAAACTGAAACGAATCTAAACGCAAAAGTTTAATCTGGGTGTCTACAGACGAAAAATTAAGTCTTAAAGGGCCATAACTCTGCCAAAATACAACCAAGAGTTATGGTTCTTGTCTCTGTTACATTGATGATGGTGAACACACATGCGAAGTTTCATTCATATACGATGAGTGGTTGCATATATATATAACCTGATATAAAACTTTAACCTGAAAAATTAAGTAAATAAAGGGCCATAACTGTGCCAAAATGCAACCCAGAGTTATGGTTCTTGTCTCTGTGTGTTCCATTGATGATGGTCAACATACATGCGAAGGTTCATTCACATCCAATGAGTGGTTGCATAGATATCTTAAACTTAAACGCAACTAAATGCAAAGTTTAACCTGGGTGTCTAAGTTCAAAAAGGGCCATTACTGTGCCAAAATGCAATCAAGAGTCATGGTTCTTATCTCTGTGTTTTCAACACACATGCGAAGTTTCATTCACATCCAATGAGTGGTTGCATAGATATCTTAAACTTAAAAGCAACTAAACGCAAAGTTTAACCTGGGTCTCTAAGTCCAAAAAAAGGCCATAACTGTGCCAAAATGTAATCCTGAGTTATGGTTCTTTTTCTGTGTGTTCCATTGATAACGGTGACCACACATGCAAAGTTTCATTCACATCCAATGAGTGGTTGCATAGATATCTTCACCTAGGTGTCTAAGTCCTAAAAGGACAATAACTGTGCCAAAATGCAATTCAGAGTTATGGCTCGTATCTCTGTGTGCTCCATTGATGATGGTGAACACACATGTGAATTTCATTCACTTTCAACGAGTGGTTGCATAGATATCTGAAACTTAAACGCAAAAGTTTAACCTGGGTGTCTATAGACAACGACGACGCCGGAGTCATGACAATAGCTCTCCTTGGACTTCGTCCCGGCGAGCTAAAAATGTTCATATATTTGCACTAGTGTGTTCACGTTGGATACCTAACGCATATCGAAGAAGGGCAATGTTCTTACGGCTTTGGAAACGACCCTTAACGTGTAGTGAATAAACATTTATAAAATGTGCGTTTGATCACGATTATGCTATAATAATAATAATGTATTGTATTTTTATAAAATTTACCAAGAAATGACTAGGATAAGCATTGGCTCGTATTTAATATTGCGAAACAATAAACAAATCACTATTACTTTGAAAATTAATCAGAAAACAGTATCATGAGTGGCTGTGTTAATATTTATTTTTTGATGTTTTGCAAGTAAGTGCATAAGGCTATAATCATTTCGCATTGTTTATGTTCTCCATTTTTGTTTCACTTGACCTTTAAAGTACGCTGTTCTACTTAAAGCAAATACGACAAACAGGATACGTGTTGCATCTACATCTAAACGTACAGTTTCATAAAGTGTTTTAATGTAATGTCCAAAGGCATATACGGTCATTAAGATAAAAATTCACCTAACATTAATTTTGAAACACTATATATTTACATAATGGAAATAGAGAATAAATATACCTCATTCCTTATACCGTTTCAATTATAGAAAGGGGCTTAATTATGGTGAAAGCTTGAAAGACATTAATCAGATGTGGGAAAAGAGTTATGCCGCTTCCCAATATATAAACATAATTAAGGGTCTGCACACATACTCTTTCATTTCAACTTTTATCTTTTTATAATTATCATCAGGCAGATATGTAATTTCAGGGAGAGAATTAAATACGAACTCAAAAATGACCGTGTTACCCTGTAAACTACTTATTCCAAAGTATTTGATAAAGATGAATTATGTATAAACAAAGCATGATATAGTAATGATATAAAGTAGTATATGCCCGGGTAACCCTGTTCAGAAAAAAAAATTAATTAGCCATAATGGCTTTTTAAATTATCGTTATTTTCTTAAAATGTTACTGCTGCTCATACTGATTGTGTCCGTTAAATAGAAATGTTGGGAAAGCCACATTTAAGCACGTTGATTGGTCAGTTGCTTCAACTGAAAGTTTGAATGGCGTCACAGTTTAGTAAACGTTCATTTGCTATGAATTGTGGGACTGGCATAGAATTCCCTGCTTTTTCATTGGGGATAAATAGACCTGATTTGTATAAATGTATAAAGTATTCATCTTTTTTTCCATTTGCCTTTTGATGCCCTTGCGTGCCAGTCAGGGAGTGGTTTGACTTGATAGTTTGTAATATGTTGATGTTGTTTTTGTATTTTATTAAAATTTATGGTATTTTTGCACATGAAAAACGACAGATTCTGGAAATACATTTTATTTTTACAATTATGCATTTTGTTTTATTTAAACAAGGGTGACCATGAAATATGTTGCTTTACATCACGTTAACAGTTAAACAACTTGACGGTTCAATTAGTGTTTTAAAATCAAACTTTGTCAATATTGTTCTCCTTTTTAAGCTAATTCTAGTAAGGATAACAAATGTATGAAATACAGTTATTACAAGTATGCAATTCTCTACCAGAGTTTCATTTCAATATTGCTAAACATCCATTTTGCGTTGTTTCTATGCAAAGAAAGCTATTAACTTTTTAATTAAAGAGGTCCAAATATGCCGAAATTTCTCAAACATTCTTGGTTCTTTCATATTTTTCCTAAATTTAGCTGATCGTTCTTCACTGTCTGGTTCTTTCTTTTGTATACAGTCTATTCCGCTGTCTGGACCTCCATTACCTATATTTTCTTTTCTTCCTTTTCGAAAGCTCGCTTGACGACCTTCGTTGTTAACTTCGAAGTTGTGTTCTATTATTCTGTCCCTCCTTGGCGTTATTTGACTTGGTTTGTTCGTTATGTATTTTGCTCCACCAACACTTCCGTGATCATTCATCTCGTTCTCTGTTGTAATGCTCTCATCTGATGGAAATGCTTCCGAGGAAGCAGTTTGGTCACATTTTTTGTATATTCCTCCTCCGGAATGACTTGTATCAAATATGCGTAGCTTTCCAGATGAAACACTGCTTGTTTCGTTTGTTTCGTCTTCATCTACAAGTATACATATTTTTTCCATCTCTTTCTTATTAACGCCTGCCTTTTCTAATATGATTACAGAATCTTTTGATAATTCCTTTGGACATTTATTATTTATGTATAGCATTGCAAGCTTGAACCAAACATTACTGAAATGTGAACCTTGATTTGATTCAATTTTATCTATGCAGTGAAATAAATGTTTCACTTGTTTTTCTTTCAATTTCGAATCAGCATTATTATCAAAAGGAACCACTACACCCCCGCACATTTCCCGTAAATCCCGAAGTTCTTCTGGCGCTTTTGAAAAGAACTTATTTACACCATTCTCATCTCTAATGTCGGTTAGTATCATTAACGAATGTTTTTCCACTCCCTTTCCAAACCAATCGAAGAACAACGCCCTTGTTTTCTGCAGCTCTTCGGTAAATCTATCCGGCTTTAAAACGAATACTATTGCGTGAAAACCTGGCGTAGTAAATACTAACGTTTTTAATAATTCCTTTATGATTTCTTGTTGAGATCGGTGTGTGTCGAAGAATCCGGGTGTGTCCACAACAACTAATTTTCGCCCAAACCGCTTGCCTTCCTGAAAATATACATATATGTATTTTTATACATGAAATTACGAAAAATCTGCATAAAGTTATTTTTTTATTTTTATAATTGATGTTAAAATCATGCTCCTAATTTATTATTACTGGTTCGATGCAATCCCTATTTATATCTAAAATACATACACATACACTCAACAACTTATCTAATATGCCACCTAGATTATTGATATTTCATAATCGCGAGTTTGTAACTTTTATATTTTAATTTACAATCTAATGCATAAATTCATTGAGAATATTTCAGAAAAGTTCATTTAAAGTCAGACAGAATTGAACATATATTTTTTTTTAAATGCACAACTCGCTAAGCTAACCCCAACATTATTTATCAGTATGATGTGTGTAAACTATTCGTAGCAAATCGGCATCATTGAAACATTTTATTTCTGCAAGTATCTTTGGACACTGTTCGTCCAGTCCTGGTTATAATTCTTATACAAATGCATCAACACAAGTTGTTGTTAAAGTTGTCCCATAAATACTCAATATTAGGTTAAGGTAAATAAGTTCGAGATGTATCGATTTAATCGCAGTAAATGTACATGTATATTTACTAGCCCTGTTTCTACATAACGGTGTTCAATATCAATATGAAATTTGGCAACAGCATAGAGAAACATTTACTATTAATGACGATATAATTTTGATTCTTGTGCTATATATAATATTGAAAATACTACAAAAGTCCACGTACGTTTTAACCCACCTGGTGTATGTTATCTTTTTTACAAACGTATCAGATACGATTTAAACCCAAGTTACAAATATTTGAACCAACAATATTAATTTAGCATGAGCCTAATATAAATATAAATACTCGAACGTTGCTTTATTTCAAGCAAAATTTAACTCGTTTCTGTACTTGGTACTGAATTACTAATATTAAATAAATAAATGTTAATAAAATGCCTACTTTATGAGAAATAATGACATTTATCATTGACTATTTTTATTATTTTCACTTAACAATAGAGAAGCATAGCCCATGTATTTGCAGTAAAATCAGTTAAAGGGAAATATAGATAAAGGTCAGTAACAGTAATGCATATACAAAATTAAATAACAAGGTAGTGAGTTTTGACTTTGCAGGTTGTGCATTTCAAACATTTTTTACATGCCTATTGCTCTAAAAGTTAAATGAAATTTTTTCTGAAAATATGCCCAATATATTTGTTGAATGTATTTAATTGCAGTCAGCACGGTGAAACAAATAGCTAACGATTTTTTTTTTGTTTTACATGCAAAGATTAAATGTTCAAAAATATGAAGACACAATGATCGACACAACTGATCAAACAATTGAAAAAGTTAAAAAAAAAACAACAACAATTGCATGACATGGAGAAATAAATAACGACTGTGCAAACATAGAACTGACGCTAGGGTTATCTCATAACACTGGGTAGTTGTAAATCAACCACAATGGATATTAAACCTGATTTACGGATCAACAAAATCTCATTCGTTCTCCTGTCGTCATTGAAAAAAAACAAAACATTTTAAACTTATTTTATTCTAGTTCGATTGTGAAACAAGTTCTTACAGCTTAGATTTAGACAAATCACTCCCGATGTCTTCCTGGGTAGAACCAGTTGTACGAATATAAGGATAAATAACCTTGCTCAAGGAGACCACATAAACCCTGACCAAAGGACCGGACCCACGGACCTCCGATCTACCACTGGACAAAGAGCTCCACTAAAAACAACTGCAACTATTGTTATTATTTTATTATTCGCAGATGACTGTGAAAAAGTTAAAGCAAACACAAATCACAAAACGCCAATGCATATGATGCAAACACAACCTCATAATTATATAATTTATCCGACGCGATAGCGACCACCGCTCCACCTATTGGTCACCTGCCGTTGTTTGTCCAAGTAAATACAATGTTATAGAAGGAGCTTGTTTAAGTGGAAACGGCAGTCCTGGAAACTGATTAGATTATCAATCTGTTTGATACATGTGATGTAAACATACACAAGTGCACGTATCTTGTTATCAGTTTATAAAATATACGACCCAAGCGGTGCTTTACAGAGATGTAATTGATGATTTGGTGGAAGTAAGCAAACAAGAAAAATACTAATTTAGTGAACAGCAGGATACAGGTAAGCATCAAATAATTCCATTGTCCTTTTGAAACACTTCTTTATACATTTAGCTTATCTGACGCTTTAGTTTAAAGACTAAAACTGACAATGACCAAATAAATTACAAAATGTGTTGATTTTGATATCAATGAATAACAGCTTGTTCGGAACCTTTGCCATCATCGGGCACTTTAGATATTATACAACTGTGTTATTTTACAGCATAATACATGTTTTGTAGTTGACCAGCTGGTCATTATTTCTTCTTGCTTTGACGAGCCATAGGCCTGGGAGCTACAAGAGTGTCAACCGATTTTGTAACGATGTGTAAAGAACGCATAATCGGTTATTGATGCATCTGTACAGATATATGATTTCAATTTTATGGCATATATTGGAAATATTTTAAATATCTGGTGAATGGCTATTTAGAACCACAGTACGCAACGAAATGAAGAAGAATAACAGACTCGATGTCATGGAATGCACCAGATACAATTTCCAAAATTAATTCGACATGGAGTATTAACCAGTTGATATTTGCTGTGTACATCTATTGTTCAATTTCAGATAAACGGAAAAGGCGATACCCTACGTCTCATAGCAACAGCTTTAGCGGTATTCTGTTCTCAAGAACCGCTGGGAAACCTCCATGATCTCCAAGAAATCTGAAATTATAACAACATTGGGTCAAAGTACGGTCGACTTTTCACGGCCGGTGTATACCTTATAGTCGCTTTCTATTGTCACCGACGAAGGACTTTTGTCAACTTTGAAATACTCCTCATCCAATATTGTATTTCCAGTGGAACTTTTTCCATGCCCTGTTTTTCCAACTAGAAGAATACGAAGTTCTCCTTAAAAGATATGAAAAGCATATGCTAAAAACAATGTACAAGGTGTGTTAAAAATATTCAATATTAATAATATAAAATTTTACACATTTAATATAGCACATGAATAAAAATTACTATATTCCCTGACAAAGTAACAGTTCTTCAATGCAGTCGTAAATATTTCGTTCCTATATTGAATATGGTTTTGTAGCAACAGCGCTAGAACATCAACATAGTATGGTTACCTGGAGCAGTCCGATGACGTCTGCGACGTCGCATTTTTTTCATGGCAAAAGTCGCCAAATCATATATTGTCAAAGTACCCACTGGGTTTCCCGGGATACGCTCCATGCATATATTTTCACCCATATCACTCTGCCTTAAATTGTGCAATGACGCAATGAGTTTGAAACTAAGTTCAATTAAATGTTACCGTTGACACAGTGTGCAGATACTTAACGTCGTTGACGTCATCATACTGCTCCTAATAGCCATTACAGGCATATTTCCTAGCGCTGGTGCTTAAAATATTACAGAAGTCCTTTTTACAAACCCACGAATCGAATTCGATCTAAATGTCATTTACTAATATTTGAACAAAAAACAAATAGCATCAGTTAAATATTAATATAAATACTGGAACTTATCTTTATTTTATTCAAAATTTAACACGTTTCGTAATTATCAAATGATTATCAAATAAATAAATGTTAAAAAATGACTATCGTTAGAACGAAATTCAATGATTTTCATAATTGAATCTTTTCACTTAACAATCCAGATGCATTTCCCAAAGTAAAGTCAGTAAAAGTGAAATATAGATAAAGGACAGAAACACAAGTAATGCACATAGAAAATGTAATAACAATAAATAAAAGTGAAATATATATAAAAGACAGAAACACAAGTTATACACAAAGAAAATATAATAACAAGAGTAAAAGTGAAATATAAATAAAGGACAGTAACACATGTAATGCGTAAACGAGAGTAAAAGTGAAATATAGATAAAGGGCAGTAACACATGTAATGCGTAAACGAGAGTAAAAGTGAAATATAGATAAAGGGCAGTAAAATATGTTATAACAAGAGTAAAAGTGAAATATATATAAAGGACAGTAACAAAAGTAGTGCACATAGAAAATGAAATAGCAAAAGTAAAAGAGAAATACGGATAAAGGGCAGTAAAACAAGTAATGCAAATAGAAAATGTAATAACAAGAGTAAAGGTGAAATACAGATGAAGGGCAGTAACACAAGTAATGCATATAGAAATTGTTATAACAAGAGTAAAAGTGAAATATAGATAAAGGACAGTAACACATGTAATGCACATAGAAAATGTAATAACAAGAGTAAAAATGAAATACAGATCAAGAGCAGTAACACTAGTAGTGCACAGAGAAAATGAAACAGTCAAGTAAAAGAGAAATACGGATAAAGGGCAGTAAAACAAGTAATGCAAATAGAAAATGTAATAACAAGAGTAAAAGTGAAATATAGATAAAGGGCAGTAACACAAGTAATGCATATAGAAAATGTTATAAAAAAAATAAAGTGAAATATAGATAAAGGACAGTCACACAAGTGGTGCACATAGAAAATGTAATAACAAAAGTAAAAGAGAAATATATATAAATGGAAGTAACACAAGTAGTGCACATAGAAAATGTAATAACAGGAGTAAAAGTGAAATATAGATAAAGGACAGTAACACAAGTAATGCACATAGAAAATGTTATAACAAGAGTAAGAGTGAAATATAGATAAAGGGCAGTAACATAATTAGTGCACATAGAAAACAAATAACAAGAGTAACAGTGAAATAAAGATAAAGGACAGTAACACAAGTAGTGCATATAGAAAATGTAATAACAATATTTAAAACGAAATATAGATAAAAGGACAGTAACACAAGTAATGCACATAGAAAATGTTATAACAAGAGAAAAGGTGAAATATAGATAAAGGACAGTAACACAAGTAGTGCACATAGAAAATGTAATAACAAGAGTAAAAGTGAAATATAGATAAAGGACAGTAACAAATGTAATGCACATAGAAAATGTAATAATATGAGAAAAAGTGAAATATAGAACACAAGTCATGCAGATAGAAAATGTAATAACAACAGTAAAAGTGAAATATAGATAAAGGACAGTAACAAATGTAATGCACATAGAAAATGTAATAATACGAAAAAAAGTGATATAAAGAACACAAGTCATGCACATAAAAAATGCAATAACAACAGAAAAAGAGAAATATGGATAAATTGCAGTAACACAAGTAATGCACATAGAAAATGTAATAAAAAGATTAAAAGTGAAATATAGATAAAGGACAGTAACACAAGTAATGCAAACAGAAAATGTTATAACAAGAGTAAAAATGAAATACAGATAAAGGACAGCAACACAAGTAGTGCACATAGAAAATGTAATAACAATAGTAAAAATGAAATATAGATAAAGGACAGTAACAAATGTAATGCACATAGAAAATGTAATAATACGAGAAAAAGTGAAATATAGAACACAAGTCATGCACATAGAAAATATTATAACAACAGTAAAAGAGAAATATGGATAAAGTGCAGTAACACAAGTAATGCACATAGAAAATGTAATAAAAAGATTAAAAGTGAAATATAGATAAAGGACAGTAACACAAGTAATGCACACAGAAAATGTTACAACAAGAATAAAAATGAAATACAGATAAAAAACAGCAACACAAGTAATGCACATAGAAAATGTTATAACAAAAGTAAAAGTGAAATATATATAAAGGGCATTACCACAAGTAGTGCATATAGAAAATGGAATAACAAGAGTAAAAGTGAAAAATAGATAAAGGACAGTAACACATATAATGCACAAAAAAAAATGTAATAACAACAGTAAAAGAGAAATATGGAAAAAGTGCAGTAACACAAGTAATGCACATAGAAAATGTAATAAAAAGATTAAAAGTGAAATATAGATAAAGGACAGTAACACAAGTAATGCACATAGAAAATGTTATAACAAGAGTAAAAATGAAATACAGATAAAGGACAGCAACACAAGTAATGCACATAAAAAATGTTATAACAAGAGAAAAAGTGAAATATAGAAAAAGGAGAGTAACACAAGTAGTGCACATAGAAAATGTAATAACAATAGTAAAAATGAAATATAGATAAAGGACAGTAACAAATGTAATGCACATAGAAAATGTAATCTGCGACGTCACATTTTTTTCATGGCCAAACTCACCAAATCACATATTGTCAAAGTACCCACTGGGCTCCCGGGATACGCTCCATGCATATATTTTCACCCATATCACTCTGCCTCGAATTGTGCAATGATGCAATGAGTTCGAAACTAAAGTTCAATTAAATGTTACCGTTTAAACAGTGTGCAGATACTTAACGTCGTTCACGTCATCGGACTGCTCCTAATAGCCATTACATGCATATTTTCTAGCGCTGGTGCTAAAAATATTACAGAAGTCCACATATATTTTAAATCATTTCGTGTATTTTATCCTTTTTACAAACCCACGAATCGAATTCGATCTAAATGTCATTTACTAATATTTGAACAAAAAACAAATAGCATCAATTTAATATTAATATAAATACTGGAACTTATCTTTATTTTATTCAAAATTTAACACGTTTCGTAATTATCAAATGATTATCAAATAAATAAATGTTAAAAAATGACTATCGTTAGAACGAAATTCAATGATTTTCATAATTGAATCTTTTCACTTAACAATCCAGATGCATTTCCCAAAGTAGAGTCAGTAAAAGTGAAATATAGATAAAGGACAGAAACACAAGTAATACACATAGAAAATGTAATAACAGGAATAAAAGTGAAATATATATAAAAGACAGAAACACAAGTAATGCACATAGAAAATGTAGATAGATAAAGGGCAGTAAAATATGTTATAATAAGAGTAAAAGTGAAATATATATAAAGGACAGTAATAAAAGTAGTGCACATAGAAAATGTTATAACAAGAGTAAAAGTGAAATACAGATTAAGGGCAGTAACACAAGTAATGCATAAAGAAAATGTAATAACAAGAGTAAAAGTGAAATATAGATAAAGGGCAGTTACACAAGTAATGCACATAGAAAATGTAATAACAAAAGTAAAAATGAAATATAGATAAAGGGCAGTAACACATGTAGTGCACATAGAAAATGTAATAACAAGAGTAAAAGTGAAATATAGATAAAGACCAGTAACACAAGTATTACACATAGAAAATGTAATAAAAGGAATAAAAGTGAAATATATATGAAAGACAGAAACACAAGTAATGCACATAGAAAATGTAGATAGATAAAGGGCAGTAAAATATGTTATAATAAGAGTAAAAGTGAAATATATATAAAGGACAGTAATAAAAGTAGTGCACATAGAAAATGTTATAACAAGAGTAAAAGTGAAATACAGATGAAGGGCAGTAACACAAGTAATGCATAAAGAAAATGTAATAACAAGAGTAAAAGTGAAATATAGATAAAGGGCAGTTACACAAGTAATGCACATAGAAAATGTAATAACAAAAGTAAAAATGAAATATAGATAAAGGGCAGTAACACATGTAGTGCACATAGAAAATGTAATAACAACAGTAAAAGTGAAATATAGATAAAGACCAGTAACACAAGTAATACACATAGAAAATGTAATAAAAGGAATAAAAGTGAAATATATATGAAAGACAGAAACACAAGTAATGCACATAGAAAATGTAGATAGATAAAGGGCAGTAAAATATGTTATAATAAGAGTAAAAGTGAAATATATATAAAGGACAGTAATAAAAGTAGTGCACATAGAAAATGTTATAACAAGAGTAAAAGTGAAATACAGATGAAGGGCAGTAACACAAGTAATGCATAAAGAAAATGTAATAACAAGAGTAAAAGTGAAATATAGATAAAGGGCAGTTACACAAGTAATGCACATAGAAAATGTAATAACAAAAGTAAAAATGAAATATAGATAAAGGGCAGTAACACATGTAGTGCACATAGAAAATGTAATAACAACAGTAAAAGTGAAATATAGATAAAGACCAGTAACACAAGAAGTACACATAGAAAATGTAATAACAAGATTAAAAGTGAAATATAGAAAAAGGGCAATAACACAGATAGTGCACATAGAAAATGTAATAACAAGAGTAAAAGTGAAATATAGAAAAAGAGCAGTAACACAAGTAGTGCACATAAAAAATGTAATAACAAGTGTAAAAGTGAAAAATAGATAAAAGGCAGTAACACAATTAGTGCACTTAGAAAATGTAATAACAAGGGTAAAACTGAAATATAGATAAAGGGCAGTGACACAAGTCATGCACATAGAAAATGTAATAACAAGAGTAAAAGTGAAATATAGATAAAGGGCAGTAACACAAGTAAAGCACATAGAAAATGTTATAACAAGGGTAAAAGTGAAATAAAGATAACGGACAGTAACACAATTAGTGCATATAGAAAATGTAATAACAAATGTAAAATTGAAGTATAGATAAAAGGTAGTAACACAATTCATGCACATAGAAAATGTAATAACAAGAGTAAAAGTGAAATATAGATCAAATACAGTAACACAAGAAGAGCACATAGAAAATTTAATAACACGAGTAAAAGTGAAATATAGATAAAGGACATTAATACATGTAATGCACATATAAAATGCAATAGAGTAAAAGTGAAATATAGATAAAGGACAGTAACACAAGTAGTGCATATAAAAATGTAATAACAAGAAAAAAAGTGAAATATAGATAAATGACAGTAACACAAGTTATACACATAGAAAATGTAGTAACAAGAGTAAAAGTGAAATACAGATAGAGGGCAGTAACACAAGCAGTGCACAAAGAAAATGTAATAACAAAAGTAAAATTGAAATATAGATCAAGGCCAGTAACACAAGAAGTGCACATAGAAAATGTTATCACAAGATAAAAAGTGAAATATAGATAAAGGACAGTAACACATGTAATGCACATAGAAAATGTAATAACACGAGTAAAATTGAAATATAGATAAAGGACAGCTACATAAGTAATGCACATAGAAAATGTTATAACAAGAGTAAAAGTGAATTATAGGTAAATGGCAGTAACACAAGTAGTGCTAATAGAAAATGAAATAGCAACAGTAAAAGATAAATATGGATAAAGTGCAGTAACACCAGTAATGCACATAGAAAATGTAATAAAAAGATTAAAAGTGAAATATAGATAAAGGACAGTAACACAAGTAATGCATATAGAAAATGTAATAAAATGATTAAAAGTGAATTATAGATAAAGGACAGTAACACAAGTAATGCACACAGAAAATGTTATAAAAAGAGTAAAAGTGAAATACAGATAAAGGATAGCAACACAAGTAATGCACATAGAAAATGTTATAACAAGAGTAAAAGTGAAATATATATAAAGGGCAGTAACACAAGTAGTGCATATAGAAAATGGAATAACAAGAGTAAAAGTTATATATAGATAAAGGACAGCGTAACACAAATCAAGCAAATAGAAAATGTAACAATAAGAGTAAAAGTGAAATATATATAAGGGGCAGTAACACAAGTAGTGCACATAGAAAATGTTATAACAAGAGTAAAAGTGAAATATATATAAAGAACAGTAACACAAGTAAAGCACATAGAAAATTTAATAGCCAGAGTAAAAGTGAAATATAGATAAAGGACAGTAACACAAGTAATGCACACAGAAAATGTAATAACAAGAGTAAAAGTGAAATATATATAAAGGACAGTAACACAAGCAGTGCACATAGAAAATGTAATAACAAGAGAAAAAGTGAAATATAGATAAAGGGCAGTAACACAAGTAGTGCACATAGAAAATAAAATAACAAGAGTAAAAGTGAAATATAGATAAAGGACAGTTACACATGTAATGCACATAGAAAATATATAACAAGAGAAAAAGTGAAATATAGATAAAGGCAGTAACACAAATAATGCACATAGAAAATGTAACAACAAGAGTAAAAGTGAAATATAGATAAAGGGCAGTAACACTACTAATGCACATAGAAAATGTAAAAGAAAGAGTAAAAGTGAAATAAAGATAAAGGACAGTAACACAAGTAGTGCACAAAGAAACTGTTATAAAAAAGAGTAAAAGTGAAATATAGATAAAGGTCAGTAACACAAGTAATGCACAAAGAAAATGTTATAACCAGAGTAAAAGTGAAATATAGATAAAGGACAGTTACACAAGTAATGCAATAGAAAATGTAATAACAAGAGTAAAAGTGAATAGATAAAGGGCAGTAACACAAGTAGTGCTCATAGAACATTTTATTATAACATGAGTAAAAGTGAAATAAAGATAACGGACAGTAACACAATTAGTACATATAGAAAATGTAATAACAAATGTAAAATTGAAATAAATAAAGGGTAGTAACACAATTCATGTACATAGAAAATGTAATAACAAGAGTAAAAGTGAAATATAGATAAAGGGCAGTAACACAAGTAGTGCTCATAGAACATTTTATTATAACATGAGTAAAAGTGAAATAAAGATAACGGACAGTAACACAATTAGTACATATAGAAAATGTAATAACAAATGTAAAATTGAAATAAATAAAGGGTAGTAACACAATTCATGTACATAGAAAATGTAATAACAAGAGTAAAAGTGAAATATAGATAAATGGCAGTAACACAAGTAGTGCACATCGAAAATGTTATAAAAAGAGTAAAAGTGAAATATAGATAAAGGGCAGTAACACAAGTAGTGCTCATAGAACATTTTATTATAACATGAGTAAAAGTGAAATAAAGATAACGGACAGTAACACAATTAGTACATATAGAAAATGTAATAACAAATGTAAAATTGAAATAAATAAAGGGTAGTAACACAATTCATGTACATAGAAAATGTAATAACAAGAGTAAAAGTGAAATATAGATAAATGGCAGTAACACAAGTAGTGCACATCGAAAATGTTATAAAAAGAGTAAAAGTGAAATATAGATAAAAGGCAGTAATACAAGTAATGCACATAAAACATGTTATAACAATAGTAAAAGTGAAATATAGATAAAGGGCAGTAACACAAGTAATGTACATAAAAATTGTGATAACAAGATTAAAAGAGAAATATGGATAAAGGGCAATAACACATGTAGTGCACATAAAAAATGTAATAACCATAGTAAAAGTGAAATACACATAAATGACAGTAACACAAGTCATGCACATAGAAAATGTAATAACAAGAGTAAAAGTGAAATATAGATTAAGAACAGTAACAGAAGTAATGCATATAGAAAATGTAATAACAAGAGTTAAAGTGAAATATAGATAAAGGACAGTAACACATGTAATGCATATAGAAAAAGGAATAACAAGAGTAAAAGTGAAATATAGATAAAAAACTGTAACGCAAGTAATGAACATAGAAAAATGTAATAACAAGAGGAAAAGTGAAATATAGATAAAGGACAGTTACACAAGTAGTGCACATAGAAAATGTAATAACAAGAGTAAAAGTGAAATTTAAAATAAAGGACAGTTACACAAGTAGTGCACATAGAAAATGTAATAACAAGAATAAAAGTGAAATATAGATAAAGACCAGTAACACAAGTAAAGCACACAGAAAATATAATAACAAGAGTAAAAGTGAATTATAGATAAAGAGCAGTAACACAAGTAATGCACATAGAACATGTTATAACAAAAGTAAAAGTGAAATAAAGATAAAGGACATTAACAGAAGTAGTGCTAGTAGAAAATGTAATAATGAGAGTAAAAGTGAAATATGGATAAAGGACATTAACACAAATAGTGCACATAGAAAATGTAATAACAAGAGTAAAAGTGAAATATAGATAAAGGACAGTAACACAAGTAATGCTCACAGAAAATGTAATAGCAAGAGCAAAAGTGAAATATACATAAAATACAGAAACACAAGTAGTGCTCATAGAAAATGTAACAACAATAGTAAAAGTGAAAAATAGATAAGGGGAACAACAAGAGTAAAAGTGAAATATATATAAAGGACAGTAACACAAGAAGTGCACATAGAAAATGTAATAACAAGAGAAAAAATGAAATAAAGATAAAGGGCAGTAACACTAGTAGTGCACATAGAAAATGTAAAAACAAGAGTAAAATTGAAATATATATAAAGGTCAGTAACACAAGTTATGCACAAAGAAAATGTTATAACAATAGTAAAAGTGAAATAAAGATAAAGGACAGAAACACAAGTAGTGCACATAGAAAATGTAATAACAAGATTAAAAGTGATATACAGATAAAGGACAGTAACACAAGTAGTGCACATAGAAAATGTTATAACAAGAGTAAACGTGAAATATAGATAAAGGACAGTAACACATGTAATGCACATTGAAAATGTAACAACAAGAGTAAAAGTGAAATATAAATAAAGGGCAGTTACACAAGTAGTGCACATAGAAAATGTAATAACAAGAGTAACATTGAAATATAGATAAAGGACAGTAACACAAGTCATGCACATAGAAAATGTTATAACACGAGTAAAAGTGAATATGGATAAAGGTCAGTAACACAAGTAATGCATATAGAAAATGTGGTAACAAGAGTAAAAGTGAATTATAGGTAAAGAGCAGTAACACAAGTAGTGCACATAGGAAATGTAATAACAAGAGTAAAATTGAAATATAGGTAAAGGGCAGTAACACAAGTAATGCACATAGAAAATGTTATATTAATAGTAAAAGTGAAAAAACAAGAGTAAATGTGAAATATAGATAAAGGACAGTAACACAAGTAGTGCACATTAAAAAATGTTATAACAAGTCAGAGTAAAATTGAAATATGGCTAAAGGACAGTAACACAAATAATGCATAAAGAAAATGTGGTTACAAGACTAGCGTAACTTACATATTCATACAACTTAA
Source organism: Panopea generosa (assembly GCA_029582155.1). Lineage (NCBI taxonomy): Eukaryota > Metazoa > Mollusca > Bivalvia > Adapedonta > Hiatellidae > Panopea > Panopea generosa. The sequence goes on along the minus strand of CM055905.1, from coordinate 63,820,215 downwards.
ACAAACTCTAGCTAACAAAGCCAGGGCATATGGTCGATAACACGGGTCGTTCAAAGTCATTATCATATAATAGTGAAGGTGGGTAACAAGTTAACAAAAATTGATATGTACTCGTTTAATCTGGACGATGATGTTGTTGATAGCGTGTTGGTGTCACACGACAAAGTGTGGTGGGCTCTATCCTGGGCTAGATATATACAACACCGAGTACTGTTCCTGCCTAGGAAACTAGCTTGAGATCGAATCGCAAATTCTCTGAGCTTACAAATACACTTCAAAATCGAAAAAAAATTAGCTTAAATAAAATACCAATTAATGTTTGATCAACTCAATGTCTAAGTTATATATCATTCTACTGGTTAATCATAATAAATTAAACATACCGCCAGGGTTGCCTCCTTCAGCCATCTGTTATACCAGTACCATGTGTATACACCTGAAATAAATTATTTGACACATGAGAGAGATAACGATAGTAACACATTGCGCGCTATTTTTACTGATATAGTCAGTTTATTGCAGCTCCCATTTATATTTTACATAATGTAATGTTGCTAAATGAGACAAATATTTATAAGTACATGATCGATTCAAAATAGCTTTATTAAAAGTGTCACATAATATACATGCAGTTGGAATAAATAAAACTATTCAATAACACTCTATCTGACATAATCTCTGAAGTGCTTGATTATTTTATACATCACTTACATATACACGAAAGTTATAAAATTAACCTGAAGTTTTTCCCATTGATCAATCATACTTTGATATATACATTCAAGAAATAAGAAAACGCAACACATGGTTTTAAGGGGAATTACTCGGAAATAAAAAAAGTAACAAAAATGCTGGGGATACCAAATCATTCAGTTAACATCACTAGACAATAATTATAGATACATGTATATACACTTGCTGCTAAATATGTTTCTTGAATATATTCCTGTTTCGCTTTATCATAAATGTATGTAGGATATCAACGTTAACTCTGCTAAGTGACAATTAAAGGTAATTGTAATTAATGTTTTCCATGAATGTTAATCATACTACAACATTATTTGTGACTATGTAAGATAACAAACATCCAGGTGGTGGTCTATGGGCAGAGCGTCCGTCTGGCATGCGTTAGGTTGTGGGGCAGATCCCTAGCCGGTTCGTACCAAAAATTTGAAAAATAGTAGTAGAAGCTTCTTCTCTCGACCTCAGCATTTAGAGGATAGTTCTAGGACTGATCGGCTCAGTGTCAGTATACTGTGCCTCAAGTAGACACCGTTACAATATGACTGATATATTGTTGAAAGTGACGCTAAACACTATACAACAACAAATATATTACATACTAACATCGTGGCAAATATCTTATAGATAGATACATCTATTTCGGTAATAAATGTACATGCACAGCATGGCAACAACATGACGCATGAACGATATAACTATTGCAACAATGATACAGAAATGATCATAACGATACACAAATATAAAGGCAATGATATGCGCACGAATATCATGTATAACAGAAAAAAACAGCAAATGGTATTTCTCTTGTTTCAATTGGTATCTTTGAAAATTTAGGGAATGCCTTAGGAAGTCATGTAATTGTAAGTTATTATTATGTTCTCGTCGTCCGTTAAGTGTATACCCTTTAGACACTGAAATTTCACATTTCTGTTGGCGATGCAATACCTTCGCCTGTCTTTTACGGCCATATTTTGCTGCCATTCTTTTTGTTGCTTTATACATACAAAATATGTGATGCATGTACCACTTGTGCAACATGCATTCATACATTTTGAGCACGTTAAGGAGCTCCTTTTCCGAATGAATATAAATGACTTGATGTGTTCAATATTTTGATGAAAAGTTTTCTGCACCTATTTGGTACCATCGGATGCATAACAAATACATAGTAAGTTCGCGATTTATATGTTCACGGTTAACATTATTTATTGAACGCCCCCTCATATACTGATATTTTGCTGTGTTTTGCCTACAGTATTACTTCCGATTTCAATAAGTAGCTAAATTCTTTCTAGTTTATATGCGTATATGGTCAGTACCACCACTGCGTTTTCCATAGACTTACATTATAACGTTTGACAAAATTTTCACTATTTCTACCATTCATGGACCAAAACATCCTGCATCATATCAAAGTACCTACACTTAAGTTAAAATGCCACCGAAATTGGGTCAAAAGTACCCATTTTTACCACTTTTTGCCCCCTGAATTTGGGTACCCCCACTTTCAGAATGAAAAAAAACTAAATTTCACCAATTTCATTTTCCATATAGTTTTCTTAATAAGATGAATTTAGTCAGTCACAGAAATATAATTTTAATTTTTTATTGACACAAACATTAAGTGTAGTTTTCATCGCGATATTATATCTATGAAACAGAAACTATCTAACTAGTGTCAGACTATGCGAATTGTTTATGCTGGTTGAACAGTAGACGGTAGATAAAGGACTAGGTCTAATCAGCAGTGTAGATAGATTAACTATAATTATATACGCGTTATAAGTGTGTGATTTCGATTGTGGGTCGGTGTAGCGATACGTGTTGCGAGTGTGTGATTGTGAGTTTGTTTCGGTGCAGTGATACGTGTTGTGAGTGTGTGATTGCGAGTTTGTGTCGGTGCAGTGATACGTGTTGTGAGTGTGTGATTGCAAGTGTGTGCCGTTGTAGCGATACGTGTTACGAGTGTGTCTGGGTGTAGCGATACGGTTTGTGAGTGTGTGATTGCGAGTGTGGGTCGGTGTAGATATACGTGTTATGAGTGTGTGATTATGAGTTAGTGTCGGTGTAGTGATACGTGTTATGAGTGTGTGATTGTCAGTGTGTGTTAGTGTAGCGATACGTTTTATGAGTGTGCGATTGTAAGTGTGTGTGTCAATGTAGTGATACGTGTTATGAGTGTAATTGCGAGTGTGTGTCGGTGTAGCGTACGTGTTATGAGTGTGTGATTGTGAGTGTATGACGGTGAAGTGATACGGTTCTGAGTGTGTGTCGGTGTAGTGATACGTGTTATGAGTGTGGGATTGTGAGTGTGTGTCTGTGTAGTGATACGTGTTTTGAGTGTGGGATTGTGAGTATGCGTTTGTGTAGTGATACGTGTTACATTGTATAATTGTGTGATTTTGAGTGTGTTTCGGTGTAGTGTTACGTGTTATGAGTGTGTGTCGGTGTAGCGAAACGTATTATGAGTGTGTGGTTGTTGGTGGGTGTCGGTGTAGCGATACGTGTTATAAGTGTGTGATTTAGAGTGTTTCTCAGTGTAGTGATACGTGTAATGAGTGTGTGGTTGTTAGTGTGTGTCGGTGTAGTGATACGTGTTATGAAAGTGCGAATGTGACTGTGTGTCGGTGTAGTGATACATGTTATGAGTGAGTGATTTTTTGTGTGTGTCGGTGTAGTGATACGTGTTATAAGTTTGTGATTGTGTGTGTGTGTCGGTGTAGTGATACGTGTTATAAGTGTGTGATTGTGAGTAAGTGTCGGTGTAGTGATACGTGTTATAACTGTGTGATTGTGAGTGTGTGTCGGTGTAGTGATACGTGTTATGAGTGTGTGATTGCGAGTGTGTGTCGGTGTAGTAATACATGTTATGAGTGTGTGATTGTTTGTGTGTGTCGGTGTAGTGATACGTGTTATAAGTGTGTGATTGTGTGTGTGTCGGTGTAGTGATACGTGTTATAAGTGTGTGATTGTGAGTAAGTGTCAGTGTAGTGATACGTGTTATAAGTGTGTGATTGTTTGTGTGTGTCGGTGTAGTGATACGTGTTATAAGTGTGTGATTGTGAGTAAGTGTCAGTGTAGTGATACGTGTTATAAGTGTGTGATTGTGTGTGTGTGTCGGTGTAGCGATACGTGTTATGAGTGTGTGATTGTGAGTGTCAGTGTAGTGATACGTGTTATAAGTGTGTGATTATGAGTGTGTGCCGGTGTATCGATACGTGTTATAAGTGTGTGATTGTGTGTGTGTGTCGGTGTAGTGATACGTGTTATAAGTGTGTGATTGTGTGTGTGTGTCGGTGTAGTGATACGTGTTATAAGTGTGTGATTGTGAGTAAGTGTCAGTGTAGTGATACGTGTTATAAGTGTGTGATTGTGTGTGTGTGTCGGTGTAGTGATACGTGTTATAAGTGTGTGATTGTTTGTGTATGTCGGTGTAGTGATACGTGTTATGAGAGTGTGATTGTGAGTGTGTGTCGGCGTAGCATTACGTGTTATGGGTGTGTTATTGGGAGTTTGTACATGTGTAGTATTACCTGGTATGACTTTATGATTGTGAGAGTGTGTCGGTGTAGGAATATGTGTAATGAGTTTGTGATTGTGAGTGTGTGTCGGTGTAGTGATACGTGTTATGAGAGTGTGATTGTGAGTGTGTGTCGGCGTAGCGTTACGTGTTATGAGTGTGTGATTGTGTGTGTGTGTCGGTCTTACGATATGTGTTATGAGTGTGTGATTGTAAGTGTGTGTCTGTGTAGTGATGCGTGTTATGAGTGTGTGATTGGAAGTGTTTGTCGGTTTAGTGATACATGTTATGAGTGTGTGATTGTTAGTGTGTATCGGTGTAGTGATACGTGTTATGAGTGTGTGATTGCAAGTGCGTATCGGTGAAGTGATACTTGTTATGAGTGTGTGATTGTGTGTGTGTGTGTGTCTGTGTAGTGATACGTGTTTTGAGTGTGGGATTGTGAGTGTGTGTCGGTGTAGTGATACGTGTTATGAGTCTTTGATTGTTAGTTTGTGTCGGAGTAGTGATACGTGTTTTGAGTTTGTGGCCGTTAGTGTGTGTCGGTGTAGTGATACGTGATATGAGTCTGTGATAGTGAGTGTGTGTCGGTGTAGTGATACGAGTTATGAGTGTGTGATTGTGAGTGTGTGTCGGTGTAGTGATGCATGTTATGAGTGTGTGTCGGTGTAGTGATACGAGATATGAGTGTGTGATTGTGAGTGTGTGTCGGTGTAGTGATACAAGATATGAGTGTGTGATTGTGAGTGTGTTTTGGTGTAGTGATACGTGTTATGAGTGTGTGATTGTGAGTGTGTGTCGGTGTAGTGATACGAGTTATGAGTGTGTGATTGTGAGTGTGTGTCGGTGTAGTGATACGTGTTATGAGTGTGTGATTGCGTGTGTGTGTCGGTGTAGTGATACGAGTTATGAGTGTGTGATTGTGAGTGTGTGTCGGTGTAGTGATACGAGTTATGAGTGTGTGATTGTGAGTGTGTGTCGGTGTAGTGGTACGTGTTATGAATGTGTGATTGTGAGTGTGTGTCGGTGTAGTGATACGAGTTATGAGTTTGTGATTGTGAGTGTGTGTCGGTGTAGTGGTACGTGTTATGAGTGTGTGATTGTGAGTGTGTGTCGGTGTAGTGATACGAGATATGAGTTTGTGATTGTGAGTGTGTGTCGGTGTAGTGATACGTGTTATGAGTGTGTGATTGTTAGTGTGTGTCGGTGTAGTGATACGTGTTATGAGTGTGTGATTGTTAGTGTGTGTGTCGGTGTAGTGATACGTGTTATGAGAGTGTGGATGTTAGTGTGTGTCGGTGTAGTGATACGTGTTATGAGTGTGTGATTGTCTGTGTGTGTCGGTGTAGTGATGCGTGTTGTGAGAGTGTGATTGTTAGTGTGTGTCGGTGTAGTGATGTTTGTTGTGAGTGTGTGTCGGTGTATCGATACGTGTTATGAGTGTGTGATTGTGAGTGTGTATATGTGTATTGATACGTGTTATGAGTGTGTGTGTGATTGTTTGTCAGTGTAGTGTTATTGTCAATATAAAATACACTGATGAAAACATTTAAAATGTTATCTGTGGCTTTACCTTCAGATAATATAACAAACTAATCTAGTTTGTGACAACTAGTAAATATCATGACCGATTAAGCATATACGTCACTACAGTAAACGTAAGTTGTGTTATTGTGTTATTAAAATTAATGATTTCTGATCTGTGTGATTCGAGTCACTTAAACAGAAGGCTTTTCTTCTTCCTGTCGTCGGGTAATGTTAGCTCAGTCGGTAGCGCGTCTGGCTTGATATTAACCCAGGGGTTGCAAGTTCGAAACCCGGCCCGGCAACAGTCTCCGTGATGATTGATATGCGAAAGTGTGTCTAATAAGCATTCGTCTCTCACCACTTATTAAATTGGGAAAGCAATCATTTACTTGCGAAGATGGAGGTGTGCTCGAATACCAGTTAGCCTTACAGGATCCCAGGAAACAGATGTTAGGTTAACTGATTGCAAAAAAATGACGGTAAATATCCAATCACTCAATAATTCCTCCTTTCAGTATGTATATACCTCTAAGTGGTATTATCCGCAGACCAATCTCGAATGTAAGTTTCGGCTATACGTTGTTTATACTACGTATATAATTATATATAAAAGTTAAAGATAATAATAAAACTTTTATAATCAAAATATACTTACATACCTTAAACAAACGTTCTTTTAAAAGGTCCTGCTTGTTTCTTAACAACGAAAGTAAATCATATGACACAGGTTGAACGTGTAAACTACGTCTGCATATTATGTGCAAAGTGCGCGAGGCATTATCATATGACAATACTATACTGACACGAAAAAGAAACACACGGCTTTTGTACATGGTATTTTTCTACAATGGATATCAAATCGAAAACAATAAAATTTCTAATCTAATTACTGAACTTCATTAAAAATTCTAACGCAGTTAAAATCCACAGTCAAGTAAGCAGTCTTGTGTCATTTTTTTAAGCAGCACCGCAGTCTTGGTCTAGGGAAAGAACGTCCGCCTCGCATACTCACGGTCGTGGGTTCGATCCCCGACCGGGTCATACAAAAAACTTGAAAAATGGTCCTACATGCTACCTCGCTTGGAACTCAGCATTTAGAGGATAGTTCTAGGTCTGGTAGTCACTATGTCAGTATAATGTGACTGAGTAAGGTGTCATAACATGTGTCTGTGGCATGACACTCCAGTGTGACAGAACTTTTAATAGTCTATCTTAAGTAGACACGGTCGCGATACAACTAAACAATTGTTGTAAGCGACATTATACGACATACAACAACAACATTGTTAACGTAGTAACGTTACGGCACGTTTACGTTAATTTTTGCGTGACCATCGTTGTTTTCACATTTCAATATATTCAAATTAGCCCGTATGTGTTAAGTAATATTTTCAAAATGTTTTAAACGGTGAACCATTGTGTGAACTAGCATTCTGCACGAGGCAGTCTTGTTTGAATGCTTAACATGGTGTCCTCAATAGCAAAAATCAAATCGTTTCTATAATTGTACTTTATATTATCGGTCAAACCCCAATATTATCATTTGTTTGATATGTGCGTTTCTTTTTCGTTTCAGTATATATGGGACCGTAATATGCAGCCACTAGGACGTTCAGTTCGGCTATCTTTATTTAAACAAACGGTTATATCTGTGCTCCGACATAGGTCAAAGTTTGCTGGTTTGTTTGTTTTATCTAATATTTAGAAGCAATTGGTGTGTCTTTACGAAACAGTATATTATCAATATAACGAGGTAGACCTTTTTCGCATTCATCCCTCGATAAGGTCTATGTATCAATTGTGTTTTATATTGTTGATTGACCCTGTTGTTGTATGGTGTTAAACGTTGTTTTCAACTTTGTTTTGTTATATCGAGAGGGGTCTATTCGAGACAGTATTCTAAGCGCTGCCACCCTGGATTATCATGCCGCAGAAACACATTACACTGACATGGGGTCGAGCAGACCTAGAACTTTCTTTTTAATGCTGAGAGCCAAGCGGGGAAACTTCTTGCACCATTTTTCAAGTCTTTAGAGTTCTGGGATTATAATCTCCAATTAATACTTTATTACTATAAAACGAAAATTTGATTGTTTTCTATTCGAAATCCATGTTAGCAGTATAACATAAAATAGCCGTGCATTTCTTTTCGTTTCAGTTTACTATATTAACATTTATGCCATCGGGGGCTAACAGACGAGACGATCAGTCAGCTAAACCACTATTTCCTGGGAACGAAGATGGTTAACCTGTACACGAGCACACCTCCATCTCCGTAAATAACTGATAACCACTTGAATCAGCGGTGAAATATAAATGCTAATAAGACACAAATCCGTATATCAATCATCACGGGGACTATAACCGGGCGGGAATTCAAACTCACGACCCCTGGATTGATATCTAGTCAGGCGCGCTACCGACTGAGATAACCGGTCCCGGCGACAGGAAGAAGAAACGCCTCCTGTGTAAGTTACAAGATGCACACAGAACTGTTAAAAAATATCAATTTAATGATATAACACACGAACATAACTTACGTGTACTGTGCTGATGCATACCTTACTCATGAAGTTCTTTTACTAGATACATTTTCATATTCAATACGCCGGGACCGATTAGCTCAGTCGGTTGCGCGTCTGACAATCATTCCAGAGGTCGTGAGTTCAAATCCCCGCCCGGCAACAGTCTCAATGATGACCATCATTCATCTCTCACCGTTAATTCAAGCGGGAAAGTTATCTGTTGGGCGCTCGAGTACTGGTTTACCTTTCAGGATCCCAAGAAACAGTAGTTAGGTTAACTGATCGTGTGTTAGCCCTCGATGGCATAGAATGACGCTAAATATTCATTTTCTTGCGATAAATCTTGCGATGAAAACTACATTTATACAATTATGCAAATAATGTACTCGATGTCGGGTTTAAACCACTATACTGACATAAACTGACACAGGACGCTATACACATATTATATACATATATACATACATAAACTAGGAGTTTACCTACTTGTTGTTGTTTGGTGTTTAGCGTCGCTTTCAACAATTTTTCAGTCATATCGCGACGGTGTCTACTTGAGACAGCATTCTGCTGTCACACTAGAGTATCATGCCGCAGACACATGGTATGATACCCCACCCTGTCACATTATACTGACACCGGGCCGACCAGACCTAGAACTCTCCTCTAAATGCTGAGAGTCAAGCGAGGAAGCTTCTAGTACCATTTTTAAAGTCTTTGGTATGACCCGGTCGGGGATCGATCACACGACCTTCCGCATGCGAAGCGGACGCTCTACTACTAGAGCGGTCTGCAATGGGAGGTAATACTATGTTTAAACTTACGTAGCAAAACATAATAAACACTTATAGTTTCGCTTTATATTGTTATTGTTATTATGTACTTCCCAGCCTGTGATATCTAATAGTACAAAATTATTATACTCAAAGTCAATTTACTAATCAATTGTGATAAAATGTTTAACTTGGGCCATAATGAATTAATTGCTAGATTATCATCCCCACCCTGCCCTAATTTTCATGCCACCCTGACACTTTTTATTTTCATAAAAAAAAAAAAATTAAAAAAAGAAATACATCAAAAGTTTTAAAAATGAAAATAAAAAATAAAATCCTCCCGCCCTCCGCGTTTTTAAGATAAATTTGGATGATAATTTAGCAAATAATTTATAATGGCCTTATAACTGTGCTTTATATTTAAAATAATTACTAACACATTAATGTGACTTTGTACATTTTGTTATCTATTTCAGATTGAAGATGATAACCATTATTTAACAAGTTCACCCTATACAATGATATTAGAGCAGACATTTTCAGTGAACAATTTATAAATATGCAGTTTAATGGTATGGATTATGTGGATAAATTTGTATATCTTGTCACACACGTTCCATGAAAAGTTGCTCAATATATTGTTAAGGCTTACATGAGAAGACGAAGTACAATATGTAACCAATGACTTTCCAAACAACCGTAAATAATATGTTTTTATGTATTGATCTTGTATACACTAATAATACGTTAATGATGTTTAACTGCAAGCATATATTTCATGTGAAATAATATAACTACTTATTTCTATAGATGACTTATAGCTCCATTGGAGCCGGGTGGTTCGTTTAGAATTCTGTATATGTATATCATGTTGCATGTACACATGTCACTATGATAAATTGATTGATTAATTGGATATTTAGAGTCATTTTATGCCACCGAGGGCTAACAGACGATCAGTTAACCTAACCACTGTTTCCTGTGATTAACCAGTACTCGAGCACACCTCGTCTCCGCAAGTAACTGATAACTTTCCCACTTGAATCAGTGGTGAGAGACAAATGATAATGAGACGCAATGTCGTATATCAATCATCACGGAGACTGTTGCCGGGCGGGGGATTCGAACTCACGACCCTTGGATTGATAGTCAGACGCGTAACTGACTGAGCTAATCGGGCCCGGCCACTATAATAAAATATTTACTAACTTACATACATGTACATGGCTTTTTATGGCATTCACTCAATATTGGCATGAAATAAAATGAAATGGTATGAAACGGAATAGAAGTTTTAGAGGGTGGTCCAATTAGTTTGAAACTAATCTTCCTTGGAGCCCTCTAATGATACATTAACATGTTATTTACAAAATACAATAAAAAATAAATTAAACTATTGATAATACATGAAATATGACTACATATATATATATATATATATATATATATATATATATATATATATTATTTAAAGTTTTTTAAGAAATCCTTTGAAAGTCTCTTTGATTAAAAAAAACAACACTATATTTACATACATATATATGTGTGAACATTGGAGGTGGTGACTCATTTGTAGCATTTGCGAAAATAATTGTTGATTTATATCCAAATATTATCTTCGTGACATATGATGTAGCTATTCAAGGATCACACTAGAAATAACATAAAAACAATTTATCGGTCATATCGTCACGGTTGCTACTTGAGGCTGTATTCTAAGTGCTACTGGAGTATCGTGCTGCAGACACTTGGTATGTTCGATACTCCATCCAGTCATATTATACTAACACCGGGTCGATAAGTCCTAGAAATATTCTCTAAATGCTAAGCGTCGAGCTAGGAAGCTTCTACTACCAGTTTTCAAATATTTGATATGAATCGACCGGGGTTTGAACTCACGACCTTGCGCATGCGTGATGGACGCTCTATCTGTGGATCACCACTGAGATGTTTGTAATCTAATATAGTCACAACTAGTGCTGTATTATGGCAAACATTTATGCAAATCAATAGTTATAATTACCCTAAATTCTCTTAGCAGAGTTAACGTTGATATCTTACAAACATTTTACATAAAAGCAGCTATCCATTTGTAAGGACAGACATATGTGATAACGCGAAACAGAAATAGACATTAAAAAAAAAACATATTTAGCTACGAGTGTATATATCCATAGTCTACAGTTATTATTGTCTAGTGATGTTATTGTTTATTTATTTGAGATGTTACTGGTTAATTTGGAACATCAAGCATTGGTGTCACTATTTCCATTTTCAAGGAAGTCCCCACATAATCCTGTGTTGCGTTTTCATATCTCTTGCGTGTATATCAAAGTGGGATCGATACGTAGGAAACACTTCAGGTTTATGTTATAAATTTCGTATATATTTATCCAATAACCAAACATTTAAGATAGTAACATCAACATTTAATAAAAAAAAACGAGTAAAATAGAAATTGCCATTTGGTATGTACTCGATAAAAATATTTGGTCAGTGCTTAATATCAGTTCTGATTATGCAAATAATGATAACCGTAATCTTTGCGAGTCATGATAACGCCCATGATTTTATATAAACGCTTGATATATCGCGCCTGTTAATAGACGGCATGAACATCATATAAGCGTTTTACTATTTATTTCTCAGGTAATCTATTTATTATTTTTCTATCATTGTAATAATGAATTTAATGATACGATGTATGTTAAACCAAACTCAACAACATATTTTTAGATCGAAACAGTTTAATTGATTTAAAAGAAATAATGTTTATTACAAATTTTGATTTTATAACATACTTGTTAACTTATATTTTTTTCACGTATACATTCATGATCAATAACAAAATATGGTATGAACATCATATAAGCGTTTCGCTATTTATTTCTCAGTGCCTCGCAAAGCAAATAGATTGAAAGACGAAAAACCGGCAAGGAAGCAAGTGGGTGTGATTCACGGTCACCACACCGATATAACACCGTTACAGTGGAAGAGTTAGCAAAAATGTTATTGATTGATTGATTGATTGAATATTAAGCGTCATTTTTATGCCATCGAAGGCTAACAGACGATCAGTTAACCGCTGTTTCCTTGGATTAACCAGTACTCGAGCACACCCCATCTCCGCAAGTAACTGATACCTTTCCCACTTTAATCAGTGGTGAGAGACGAATGATAATGAGACACAATGCCGTATATCAATAATAAGGGAGACTGTTGCTAGCATAAATATATTGATGAAGATATTGATGAAGATACTTTTGCGATATATAGCATGACACGATTAGCTCAATCGGTTACGCGTCTGGCTATCAATCCAGGGGTCGTGAGTTCGAATCCCCACAAGGCAACAGTCTCCGTGATGATTGATATACGGGCATTGTGTCTCAATATCACTCGTCTCTCACCACTGATTCAAGTGGGAAAATAATCCTTACTTGCGGCGATGAGATGTGTTCGAGTACTGGTTAACCTTCCAGGATCCAAGTTAACAGTGGTTAGGTTAACTGATCATCTGTTAAACCCTCGATGGCATAGAAATAACCCTAACCAATCAATTATGCGATGTATAACTTTATTGTTACAGTGTTTCCGTATAGTATTATTCATTCCATCTACAGGTTTATAATGAAAGACGTGTAACAAAGTTATTTTGAAATGTCCATGTACTCATTTAGCAACATTACAATGTGTATTACTACAATATAAATGGAAACTGCAATAAACTGATCATATTCTATATTAGTAAACTCAACGCGCAATGTATTACAAATAATCTATTTCAGGGGCCGTATTCATAAAGCTTCTCAGATTTTCGATTAGAAAATATCTTAACTCAGTAATATTTTCTTAGCTAAGATGAAAACAATTACCTAATTAAAGTGGTATTCATAAAACCACTAAGAAAATTCTTAGCTAAAAATAAGTTTAAGAAAATAATAATTCTTAGATAAAATATTTCATCTTTAAAAATAATCTTAACTCGGTAACTAAGGAAGTCTGGGATTTCCAAATCTTAAAATAGTATCGGAAGTGATGGTTTGGAAAAAAACTTCTATACTATAATTTACTTTAAATGCGTATTGAAATGTCAATGTGGTATGTGAGCTTGTGTGTAGTGTGTTTGTGTACATTTACGCATGTGTGTGTAGTGTATCTGTGTTTCTGTGTACATAAATGTGTATATAAAATATGTACATATTAGTCACTCAATTAGTTAAATGTGTTTATGCATTTGAATATGCATGTTACTGCAACATTGTACTTTGATGAGAAACTGTATATAGTCTTAATCTTCTTCTTGTTCTTCTTCTTGTTCTTCTTCTTGTTCTTCTTCTTCTTCTTCTTCTTCTTCTTCTTCTTCTTTTATAACTAGAAATGGAAAACCAAATACAGGGAAACGCGATACTTGTGTACTTTATTTAAACATAACAATGAATTTTCGCAGTGAATTACTTTGTTAATGTCCCTATTAAATTAGTGATTTGATTATAAATGAAATTGCCGCTGTTTTCTGTCATGATAAAAACTGCTGCAGTGGTCCAGAAGTGTGTTCATGTGTCGTGTGTAATGTGTTCGGCATGATACTCAAGTGTGTCAGCACTGAACAGTTGTTGAAAACGACAATAAACACACAACAATACAATACAATGTAAATTCAGTAAAATATCACTTGAACACTGAAATTGTTCACTCTTCTCTTACCATTTGATTGTTTATTTGAGTATTTAGCGTAATAGTTATGCCATCGAGAGCTAACAGACGATCAGAGGTTCATGTATTTGATCCCCCGCTACAGTTATGTGTGAGACAGACACTGTATCCGTATATGCTTAGTACTGGTTCTAACCAGGAATACATCGAGCGTGATTTGCTATAATAACTTGTGTCACAATCAAAGTGAAATAAATACATTTTAAGTAAGTGTTAACAGACGATCAGTTAACTAATCTACGTAACTAACCGATATATTTCCCGTGTGAAAGGGTACAGGAAATAATTAATTGGGACGACTTGTCTTTTGATGGGACGAGTTTTTAAATAGGGGACAAGTTGTTTCGAAACTTGGGACGAATTGTCTCGAAATATGGGACGAATGGTCTTTTCGACGACTTGGCCATAATTGGTTTGAAACTGCGGCGAGAGACGAATAACAATGAAATGGACAGTCGTTTATCAATCATCACGGATAATGTGCTGTAGACTTCTGGCGGGTATTCAAACTCATGACCCCTGGATTGATAGTCAAACACGCTACCAACTGATCGAACAGGGTCCGTCTTTACCATTTGTGACCAATCAACTTCAGTGCTCACTAAATGAAATTAAAGTATTATTTTACATGAAGCAAAGATTTACTTTTTATTTACTGCAAATATGAATTAAGTTTGATAATATGAAGCTATTTTTATGGGGTTTAATGGCATTTTTAATACATAACATAATTATCTATCATGGTATATCCAGTAGTATTGTTGGAGGAATGCATGAGAGTAAATCTGAGTAGAAACACCATCCTTCCACAAGACGTTGTGGTCATTGGACGGCAGTGCCTTAGACCACTCGACCAAGGAGGAACCAACTTACTGATAAAACAACATGGGAAATGGAATAATGGAATCCCAGTGAATTTCCCGTTTAGAAAAGTTTGTATCGATTAACGGAGTCTACTTTGAAGTGTTGCATTTAAAGTGAAAAACTATATATTAAACGTATAGTCTTTGTTTAAAGCGATTGGGTGTTATTTATGTTGAACTGCTTTAACTCTTCCAAACTCAAAAGTCACACATAGTCACTTTCCATGAATAGATACATTTTACTTATTTATTCTGATAGAGAAGAAAACAGTGCAGAACCTGTTCTGATTGCTCGTTACGAGCAATCAGAACTGGTTCTACACTGTTTTCAAAAGCCTTCTATATCAGAGGTGTTCATAGGTGTCCATATGAAGTAAAAGGTTTAATGGTAATATTTCCTGCACATATGAGGACATTGGAACATTTTTATGAGTTCTGCCAAGTCTGGATGCCATTGGGTCCTGTTGAATGAAGGTATATCAGTTTAAAGATGCGTATTGAAACACTGCAACAAATTGGGTAGAAATGTCAAAAGAAAAGGGGTGTCATCGAACCATCGAAACTGTGAAGAAGCAATTTGGTCAACCCTACGTTTGTTCCTGCATATTGGACCAAAATAGTACTATCTATGGAAACAAGACATTTTTAGAACTACTGGCAATGTGTCCAGAAGTGCATATCTCTATATTTAAAAAAGTACAAAATGTATTGGTATGTGAGACGTTATATCTCCCGATTTATATATGCTAAACCCTAATAGAGAAGCATGGTTTCTACTGTCCTGCAATAGCATGTGCTTTGTTTATAGTCATATAACGTTGAATAAAATCAAAATAAAAAAAACAGATCCTTTTTTTCAAACAGAAAAATCGAAACAGTTCTTAAACTTGATTATAAAAAAGTAAATAAACATTTAAATATTAAGAAGACTATAGAACATTTAAGAAACGCTTTATTCGTATCTTTCGTCCAAACCACATTAACCACAGACATTAACACTGTGCCTCAAAAGCTTCTCTTTCTTATTCATCCAACGATCTCAGCAGAGCTACAAGACGAACTGAAAGTATAAATGATTGATCTTTTAAAACTACTTTTACAACTTACTTAACGTCGTATATATATTTAACCGTAGAAAAAAAATATGTTAGGTCAATTATTGTTTTTAAAAAAACTACTCTTAGACTATATATTTGACACTGTTAGAGATTTAATATATATTTAATACGTGTCAATAATATAGTTTTTGCAAGCAGTTGTAAAATTGATTCTCAAGAAAGATAATGCATACACTTATTGTAACTATGTTTCTAAAACAAGAAACAGTTACCTCACATAATACATCAATGTTAAATCGCCATAGGCAACCGGATAATAAGTATCACTACTGCATTGAAATGCACTATTAACTGCCACTGCGGGTTATAGTTTCTTACTATTTCATTGAAATGCACTATTAACTGCTACTGAGGGTAACAGTTTCTTACTATTTCATTGAAATGCACTATTAACTGCTACTGAGAGTACATGTAACAGTTTCTTACTATTTCATTGAAATGCACTATTAACTGCTACTGCGGGTAACAGTCTTTATCAATGTAGTCACTGTACTGTTATTGCTTTATAAATATAGAAAACAGAGACGACCAAACTAAGACTTTATGTCTAATATTTTATACCATTACAAGACAATGACCCTGTTATCACTTATTCTGTCTGTATGTGTTAATATGTTTATATATCTGTATATATGTAGGTCTGTATGTACGTGAAGTGTCCGTAAGGTTTTACCTGGAACTCTTTAATATTCGCCAATATGTTCGGGCGTTTTAACCCATTTACCATACAGTCATTTGTGAGTGCGATGTGATGTCGATTAAATAAGTGTCCCGACCCTCACGGACCTATTACGGGGTGATTAAATGGATCACTTTTCAGTGATTGAAATTAAAAAAAAAAAAAGTATCGGTTTGATAACAGTAATTTCACTGTTGACGTTCTGACAGCGAAAATTGATTTACGGTCATACACGGAATATTCATGCGTACCAGGTAAATCCTAATGCACAATTTTGTACTTATCAAAATGTATGTCTACACGCTTACTCTTTTTCACAAATTGCGTTAAATACTCTATCACACCGGACATCGTGCCGTTGGTAGGTGTGCGGCTCGTACGTCACACAATCTTCGTCCATAACTCCATTTCCAGGCTCCCCTGGGGCCCAGTCCGCGAATGCTGTGGGGATCCCTGTACCATACCACAACCACTCACCTTCGTCGAGCATATCTGTCAGCCCTATTACGTAAGAGGCGTCTGAAATATGTGAAATATGTGAAACCGTCTGTCTCAGAGAGCTATGTTAACTTTACTTTTGTTTTGCAAGTGTTTTTAATGATGAAGTTGATAAGACAATTGCAAGCTGAATTGCATATGTGTGTTGGATTAGTATTGGCGCTGACAAAAAGTTATATTGACGTCATTTCAAATAAACATACATAACTCCTTCATTGAAATTATGCTGTTAATTATCCCATGAATGCATACCCACGAATGGCCATATATACCTCCGGATATATTTTTAGATAAAATCAACTTTGCTCGACATTTACGATTGGCAAAATGTTTTGGCTGTATTTGTTGAACATCCATGAAATATGAAAATAATACACGAAAGAAATCTTTTAGGGATTCATTTAATTTGCAAATGTTACATTTAAGTCCCATGATCTTTCATCAACTTAAAAGATTGTTGTTGTTGTTGTTGTTGTTGTTGTTGTTGTTGTATGGTGTTTAGCGTCGCTTTCAACAATTGTTCAGTCATATCGTGAGGGTGTCTACTTTAGACAGTATTCTAAGCGCTGTCACACTGGAGTATCATGCCGCAGACACATGGTATGATACCCACCCAGTTACATTATACTGACACCGGGCCGACCAGACCTAGAACTCTCCTCTAAATGCTGAGCGTCAAGCGAGGAAGCTTCTAGTACCATTTTTAAAGTATTTGGTATGACCTGGCCGGGGATTGAACCCACGACCTTCCGCATGCGAGGTGGACGCTCTACCACAAGACCACGCCGCGGTCCAACTTAAAAAAAAAATGAAAGAAAGACATACGGCTTCTACATATAATTGTAATCGAATGTTATATAAGTTCACCTTGCTTTACAATTCACTTAAATTTAGGTCAAATAAAATGTATATTACAAGTAACCACATTTATGTACAGAACTGATGACAGAAAGAGCAGTGAAATATTTTTAATAAACGGCACGTTATTTTAAAAACTGCTTCGAAATGATTGAACGACAATAGCTTACCATTGTCTTTAACGACGTGGGGTTGGGGAAAAGTGTGTGTGTGTGGGTGGGTGGGTTGCTTGGGGGTGGATTTGTAACTGTTCAACAGTGCAACTAAATTGCTTTTTATATTAACATTTTAAATCGTAACTGATGCTCCTGATTAAAACTCAAATATACTCACACAATTCCATTTCTTGTATGCCAAGATGTTAGTGGTTCAACAGGTTGATTCGCGACAAAGTTTTATCTTCAACGACACGATGACACGATGGTGATGGAGCGATGCTACGATGACACGATGACGATGACGCGATATTACATCGCGTCATCGTCATCGTGCCAACGTGTCATCACCATCGTGTCATCGTACCATCACCATCGTGTCATCGTGTCATCGTGTCATCGTCATCGTGCTATCGTGTCATCACCATCGTGTCATCGTACTATCACCATCGTGTTATCGTACTATCGTGTCATCACCATCGTGTCATCGTGCTATCGTGGCATCGCGCATGCTTGTTGACAAAGCGATAGCACGATGGCCCTAACGGAACACCGTATCAACGACATCTAAAACTTTCTTATGCATATGAATTATTTCCTTTTTTAAATTTAAAGCTTTCATGTAACGACCCAACTGCAAATTGTCAACCTAAATGATGAAATAAAAATGGTACGGCCAAGGGACGTCTCAAAATATTTGTTTCACTTTTAATCTTTAATAATCTTATCATTTTAATGATCATCATTTTTTCAAACAGTATTTATTGAAATTTAAGATGTGTTACCGCTATTTTGAAACACCCTGTTTATAAACCAAGAATACTAGTACTGATATCAATATTACCTTTCCGTTCTGAAAGTTGTTTTTTTATAAATACATTTTCATGACTGTCATGGAGTATCATGCCGCAGATACATGGTACGATACCCCACCCAGTCACATTATACTGACACCGGGCCGACCAGACCTAGAACTTTCCTCTAAATGCTGAGCGTCAAGTGAGGAAGCTTCTTGTACCATTTTTAAAGTCTTTGGTATGACCCGACCGGGGATTGAACACACAATCTTCCGCATGCGAGACAGACGCTCTACCACTAGACCACGCTGCGGTCTCCTTATTGGGTTAGATAAATAAAAGATTCAATGCACTGTATTGAATTGTGTTTAATGTCACTTTCAACATGTTTAACGTCCTATAAGGACAGTGTCTTCTTGTGGCAGTATTCTAAGCGCTACCATACTGGAGAATCATATCACAGATACAGGGTATGGTAACAAAACCAGTCGCATTATAATAGAATCGGGAAAACCAGACAGAAACATATCGTCTAAATGCAAACTAATATTTAAAAAAAAACACTTATCTAGAATTACCACCTTTATTAATATGTGCGCTTTTTCATATGACAACACTGTTATCGTCGATAAGTTGCTTTCCCTCTTATTGATGAAAAAAGGGGGTTGGGTTATAAAAAAAGATAGGCGGATTGTATATTTGAAGCAAAACTTATTTTTTAAACTATTTTACAGCAAATACACAACTAGCTTGACAAATCATTAGTATGTAATGAACAGAACACATACATGCAAATTTAAAATATTCAACATAAATAATTGTGTTTCTTTTCAAATCTTCCATTCATTTCATAAGCTGGCAACCCCAATTTTTTTGTATAAATACTAATCATTCCTCACACTCCGAATTTAATTACTTAATAACAAATATTTCTCTTAGGATATGAAGTCAACTTAAATTGATTCGTCTTGAAAATGAATCTGCTCACGATAACTAAGTACAACAAATTGTACTATGTTGAGGTAGTTGTCTCTCTTTCATTTGACCGCCATTGTTATAAAAAAAATTGTGGTCGTCCAAAAAGTAATGACATGTGTTGTATAATAATAACCGTATCACTAAATCTTGTTTCCAGTGACATTTTTCCAATCATCAATATGTTGTTGCACCGGAAATAAAAAACTGCAGCATACTTTCCTCTATAAAACTAATTATTTAAGTTGTGTGTTCGATGTCATTATACGTATACGGTAATATAAGTGACGTCATATCAGATGAGAAACACTGACGTCATCATCTCATTTTATTTGGGTGTGGTCGGACGGCAGGCAGGCAGGCAGAATATAGTAGAACAAGCTGCAATGGAAACCCATTTTTTATATAAATACATGTATATTAAACTAACATGCACCTATACTCAAATCCACGGCCTGAACGCTCAGATGTTGATGATCTTGAGACGGTGTTTTAGATCTTCACAATTATCAAAAAAAGGAAGAATCTTTTGAATTTACGAAATAAAAAATATAATAAAACAATATACTTGCGGTAATCCAGTGCAAGCACAAAGCGAAGTAATTTACAATATTCCTGAAATATAGAAAATTCATTATTTTACATCATTTACCTGGCGGATTGATCTGACTAATGCCTTTTTGGCACACATATACTGACTCGTGAACAAACTTGTTTAGAAAAATCCAGTTAACGAGGTAGCAGTGTTTAATCGAAAAATCCCATGCGGCAACAATATGGCAACTGCAAATATATCACGGACAAACATTCATATACTAATACAATCAGAACTTCATTCTAGTACTAGATTACCATCGAACAAACATTCATGAACTAATACAATCAGATCTTCATTCACGTACTAGTTTATCATCGGACAAACGTTCATATACTAATACAGTCAGATATTCATTGACGTACTAGTTAACCATCAGACAAACGTTCATATACTAATACAGTCAAATCTTCATTCTAGTACTAGATTACCATCGGACAAACATTTATATACTAACACAATCAGATCTTCATTCTAGTACTAGATTACCATCGGACAAACATTCATGAACTAATACAATCAGAACTTCATTCACGTACTAGTTTACCATCGGACAAACGTTCATATACTAATACAGTCAGACATTCATTTTAGTACTAGTTTACCATCAGACAAATATTCATATACTAATACAGTCGGACATTCATTCTAGTACTAGTTTACCATCAGACAAACGTTCATGTACTAATACAGTCAGATATTCATTCTAGTACTAGTTTACCATCGGACAAACATTAAGATACTAATACAATCAGGTCTTCATTCACGTACTAGTTTACCATCTGACAAACATTCATCTACTAATACATTCAGATCTTCATTCTAGTACTAGTTTACCATCTGACAAACATTCATATACTAATACGGTCAGATATTCATTCTAGTACTAGTTTACCATCAGACAAACATTTATATACTAATACAGTCAGATCTTCATTCTAGTACTAGTTTAACATCAGACAAACATTCATATACTAATACAATCAGATCTTCATTCACGTACTAGTTTACCATCGGACAAACGTTCATATACTAATACAGTCAGATATTCATTCACGCACTAGTTTACCATCGGACAAACGTTCATATACTGATACAGTCAGATATTCATTCACGTACTAGTTTACCATCGGACAAAAATTCATATACTAATACAATCAGATCTTCATTCACGTAATAGTTTACCATCAGACAAACATTCATCTACTAATACAGTCAGATATTCATTCACGTACTAGTTTACCATCGGACAAACGTTCATATACTAATACAGTCAGATCTTCATTTACGTACTAGATTACCGTCTGACAAACATTCCTATACTAATACAATCAGATCTTCATTCTAGTACTAGTTTACCATCGGACAAACGTTCATTTACTAATACAATCAGATCTTCATTATGGTACTAGTTTACCATCGGACAAACATTCATATACCAATACAGTCAGATCTTCATTCACGTACTAGTTTACCATCGGATAAACGTTCATATACTAATACAGTCAGATATTCATTCTAGTACTAGTTTACCATCGGACAAACATTAATATACTAATAAAATCAGATATTCATTCACGTACTAGTTTACCATCGGACACATATTCATATACTAATACAGTCAGATATTCATTCTAGTACTAGTTTACCATCTGACAAACATTAATATACTAATACAGTCGGACATTCATTCACGTAGTAGTTTACCATAGGATACACATTCATATACTAATACAGTCAGATCTTCATTCACGTACTAGTTTACCATCTGACAAACATTAATATACTAATACAATCAGATATTCATTCACGTACTAGTTTACCATCGGACACATATTCATATACTAATACAGTCAGATCATTATTCTAGTACTAGTTTACCATCTGACAAACATTCATATACTAATACAATCAGATCTTCATTCTAGTACTAGTTTACCATCAGACAAACGTTCATGTACTAATACAGTCAGATATTCATTAACGTACTAGTTTACCATCAGACAAACGTTCATATACTAATACAGTCAGATATTCATTTCAGTACTAGTTTACCATCTGACAAACGTTCATATACTAATACAGTCAGATATTCATTCACGTACTAGTTTACCATCGGACAAACATTAATATACTAATACAGTCAGATATTCATTCTAGTACTAGTTTACCATCAGACAAACATTCATATACTAATACAGTCAGATATTCATTCTAGTACTAGATTACCATCAGACAAACATTCATATACTAATACAGTCATATATTCATTCACGTACTAGTTTACCATCTGGCAAACATTAATATACTAATACAGTCGGACATTCATTCACGTACTAGTTAACCATCGGACAAACATTCATATACTAATACAGTCAGATCATCATTCTAGTACTAGTTTACCATCTGACAAACGGTCATATACTAATACAATCAGATCTTCATTATAGTACTAGTTTACCATCAGACAAACGTCCATGTACTAATACAGTCAGATATTCATTAACGTACTAGTTTACCATCAGACAAACGTTCATATACTAATACAGTCAGATATTCATTTTAGTACTAGTTTACCATCAGACAAACATTCATATAATAATACAGTCAGATCTTCATTCTAGTACTAGTTTACCATCGGACAAACATTCATATACTAATACAGTGAGATCTTCATTTTAGTACTAGTTTACCATCGGACAAACATTCATATACTAATACAGTCAGATCTTCATTCTAGTACTAGTTTACCATCGGACAAACATTCATATACTAATACAGTCAGATGTTCATTCTAGTACTAGTTTACCATCGGACAAACATTAATATACTAATACAGTCGGACATGTATTCACGTACTATTTTACCATCGGACAAACATTCATATACTAATTCAGTCAGATATTCATTCTAGTACTAGTTTACCATCTGATAAACATTCATATTCTAATACTATCAGATCTTCATTCTAGTACTAGTTTACCATCTGACAAACATTGGTATAATAATACAGTCAGATATTCATTCACGTACTAGTTTACCATCTGACAAACATAAATATACAAATACAGTCAGACATTCATTCTAGTACTAGTTTACCATCGGACACACATTGATATACAAATAAAGTCAGACATTCATTCTAGTACTAGTTTACCATCGGACATACATTAATATACTAATACAGTCAGATATTCATTCACGTACTAGTTTACCACCGGACAAACATTCATATACTTATACAGGCAGATCTTCGTTCAATTACAAGTTTACCATTGACAAACATTAATATACTATTACAGTCGGACTTTCATTCTAATACTAGTTTACCATCAGACAAACATTAATATACTAATACAGTCAGATCTTCATTTTAGTACTAGTTTACCATCGGACACACATCCATATACTAATACAGTCAGTTATTCATTCACGTACTAGTTTACCATCGGACACATATTCATATACTAATACAGTCTGATCATCATTCTAGTACTAGCTTACCATATGACAAACATTCATATTTTAATACAGTCAGATATTCATTCTAGTACTAGTTTACCATCAGACAAACATTAATATACTAATAGTCAGATATTCATTGACTTACTAGTTTACCATCAGACAAACATTCATATACTAATACAATCAGATCTTCATTCTAGTAGTAGATTACCATCTGACATTCATTCATATACTGATACAGTCAGATATTCATTCACGTACTACTTTACCATCGGACACATATTCATATACTAATACAGTCAGATCATCCTTCTAGTACTAGCTTACCATATGACAAACATTCATATTCTAATATAGTCAGATATTCATTCTAGTACTAGTTTACCATCAGACAAACATTAATATACTAATACAGTCAGATATTCATTGACGTACTCGTTTACCATCTGACAAACATTCATATACTGATACAGTCAGATCATCATTCTAGTACTAGATTACCATCTGACAAACATTCATAAACTAGTATAGTCAGACATTCATTCTAGTATTAGTTTACCATCAGACAATCGTTCATATACTAATACAGTCAGATGATCATTCACGTACTAGTTAACCATTGGACAACCATTTATATACTAATACAGTCAGCTCTTTATTCTAGTACTAGTTTACCATCTGACAAACATTAATATACTAATACAGTCAGACATTCATTCTAGTACTAGTTTACCATCAGACAAACGTTCATATACTAATACAGTCAGATATTTATTTGCGTACTAGTTTACCATCGGACAAACATTAATATTCTAATACAGTCAGATATTCATTCACGTACTAGTTTACCATCGGACAAACATTCATATACTAATATAGTCAGATCTTCATTCTAGTACAAGTTTACCATCGGACAAACATTCATATACTAATACAGTCAGATATTCATTCTAGTACAAGTTTACCATCGGACAAACATTCATATACTAATATAGTCAGATCTTCATTCTAGTACAAGTTTACCATCGGACAAACATTCATATACTAATACAGTCAGATATTCATTCTAGTACAAGTTTACCATCGGACAAACATTCATATACTAATATAGTCAGATCTTCATTCTAGTACAAGTTTACCATCGGACAAACATTCATATACTAATACAGTCAGATATTCATTCTAGTACAAGTTTACCATCGGACAAACATTCATATACTAATATAGTCAGATCTTCATTCTAGTACAAGTTTACCATCGGACAAACATTCATATACTAATACAGTCAGATATTCATTCTAGTACAAGTTTACCATCGGACAAACATTCATATACTGATATAGTCAGATCTTCATTCTAGTGCTAGATTACCATCTGACATACATTCATATACTGATACAGTCAGATCTTCATTTTAGTACCAGTTTACCATCGGACACACATCCATATACTAATACAGTCTGTTATTCATTCTAGTACTAGTTTACCATCGGACACATATTCATATAATAATACAGTCAGATCATCATTCTAGTACTAGCTTACCATATGACAAATATTCATATTCTAATACAGTCAGATATTCATTCTAGTACTAGTTTACCATCAGACAAACATTAATATACTAATAGAGTCAGATATTCATTGACTTACTAGTTTACCATCAGACAAACATTCATATACTAATACAATCAGATCTTCATTCTAGTACTAGATTACCATCTGACATACATTCAGAGACTGATACAGTCAGATATTCATTCACGTACTAGTTTACCATCGGACACATATTCATATACTAATACAGTCAGATCATCATTCTAGTACTAGCTTACCATATGACAAACATTCATATTCTAATACAGTCAGATATTCATTCTAGTACTAGTTTACCATCGGGCAAACATTAATATACTAATACAGTCAGATATTCATTCTAGTACGAGTTTACCATCAGACAAATTTTTAATTACTAATAAAGTCAGACATTCTTTCTAGTACTAGATAACCATTTGACAAACATTAATATACTAATACAGTCAGATATTCATTCTAGTACTAGTTTAACCATCGGACAAACGTTCATATACTAATACAGTCAGATATTCATTCTAGTATTAGTTTACCATCAGACAAACTTTAATATACTAATATAGTCAGATCTTCATTCTAGTACTAGTTTACCATCGGGCAAACATTAGTATACTAATACAGTCAGATATTCATTCTAGTACGAGTTTACCCTCAGGCAAATATTTAATTACTAATAAAGTCATACATTCATTCTAGTACTAGATTACCAACTGACAAACATTAATATACTAATACAGTCAGATATTCATTCTAGTACGAGTTTACCACCAGACAAATATTTAATAACTAATAAAGTCAGACATTCATTCTAGTACTAGATTACCATCTGACAAACATTAATATACTAATACAGTCAGATATTCATTCACGTACTAGTTTAGCATCGGACACATATTAATATACTAATACAGTCGGACATTCATTCACGTACTAGTTTACCATCAGACAAACATTTATATACTAATACAGTCGGACATTCATTCTAGTACTAGTTTACCATCGGACAAACATTAATATACTAATATAGTCGGACATTCATTCTAGTACTAGTTTACCATCGGACAATCATTCATTTTTTAATACAGTCAGACATTCATTCTCGTACTAGTTTACCATCGGACAAACATTACTATACTAATACAGTCTGATATTCATTCTAGTACTAGTTTACCATCAGACAAACATTCATATACTAATACGATCAGATCTTCATTCTAGTACTAGTTTACCATCGGGCACATATTCATTATACTAATAAAGTCAGACATTCATTCTAGTACTATTTTACCATCAGACAAACATTCATATACTAATACAGTCAGATATTCATTCTAGTACTAGTTTACCATCAGACAAACGTTCATGTACTAATACAGTCAGATATTCATTCTAGTACTAGTTTACCATCAGACAAACATTAATATACTAATACAGTCAGATATTCATTCACGTACTAGTGTACCATCAGACAAACATTAATATACTAATACAGTCTGACAGATTCATTCTAGTACTAGTTTACCATCGAACACACATCCATATACTAATAGAGTCAGATATATATTAATTCACATACTAGTTTACCATCGGACAAACATTCATGCACTAATACAGTCAGATATATATTAATTCACGTACAGTCAGATATATATTAATTCACGTACTAGTTTACCATCGGACAAACATTCATGCACTAATACAGTCAGATATATATTAATTCACCTACTAGTTTACCCTCGGACAGACATTTATGCACTAATACAGTCAGATATATATTAATTCACGTACTAGTTTACCATCGGACAGACATTCATGCCCTAATACAGTCAGACATTTATTCACGTACTAGTTTACCAATGGACAAACATGCATATTCTAATACAACCTGATAAACATTCACCTAATAGTTTACCGTCCGATATTCAAGTACTAGTTTACCATCCGATAAAATAAGATGGCGGTTCAATACAGAGAGGATAACCATCGTTTGTGCCCCGTTTCTTACGGAGGTACAAGACTGAGATTGTTACCAGTGTTTGTACCCTGTTTCCTATGGAGGTTCATCACAGAGCGGTTAACCACGGCTTGTGCCCAGTGTTCTACAGTGGTTCAACGTATAGATGGAAACCTGCAGTTGCGCCCTGTTTCCTATGGTAACCAGCGTTTGTGTCCTTCTTCCTATGGAGGTTCAGCAAAGAGATGGTAACCATACTTAACTGATGCCTATGTCATCAGCTTTGACGTTAGGGGCCCGTGAGATTTCGTAAGGAGAAATTGTGACACGAAAGTACGTTTCATTTGGAAATTATTTTTGTAAATTATAAAATTATAAAGATAATACTATTTACAAGGCTAACGAAAATTATTTAAAAGAAATGGATTTCCCCGACTTTTTTCGTAACTTCAAATTTGAACTTACGTACATTGGTGAAGCCGATCCCATGTATACAACGGCAATGCGTGTGGTGTTGATTTGTGTGTAGTGGTGGTTGTGGTGTATGTGTAGATGTGATGTGGTGGTAGTAGTGGTGTTTGAGGTATGTGTAGTGTGTGTGTGTCCGATAGTGGTGGTTTGTGTGAGGTTGTGGTTGTGGTTGTGTATACACATGTATGTGTGTAGTGCTGGTGGTTGTGTGTGTGGTTGTGGTGTATGTGTAGATGTAATGTGGTGGTAGTAGTGGTGTTTGAGGTATGTGCAGTGTGTGTGTCTGATAGTGGTGGTTTGTGTGAGGTTGTGGTGGTGTACACATGTATGTGTGTAGTGCTGGTGGTTGTGTGTATGTGTAGATGTGATGTGGTGGTAGTAGTGGTGTTTGAGGTATGTGTAGTGTGTGTGTGTCTGATAGTGGTGGTTTGTGTGAGGTGGTGGTGGTTTGTGTGTGGTTGTGATGTTGGATTATGTTTGATGGTGATGGTGGTTTATGTGTGGTTGTGATGGTGGATTATGTTTGATGGTGATGGTGGTTTGTGTGTGGTTGTGATTGTGGATTGTGTGTGTGTGGTGATGGTGGTTTGTGTGTGGTTGTGATGGTGGATTATGTTTGATGGTGATGGTAGTTTGTGTGTGGTTGTGATGGTGGATTTTGTGTGGTGATGATGGTGGTTTGTGTGTGGTTGTGATGGTGGTTTGTGTGTGTGTTGTGATTATGTTTTGTGCGGGTGTGGTGATGATGTTTTTTTTGTGGTGGTGATTGTGGTTTGTGTGATGTTGTGATGGTGGTTTGCAGGTGGTGGTGATGGTGTTTTTTATGTGGTAATAATGGTGGTTTGTGTATTGTGGTGATAGTGGTTTGTGTGTGGTGGTGATGGTTCTGAGGTGTGTGTTTGTTGGTTTGGGATGGTAGTTTGTGTGTGTGTGTGTGTGTGTGTGTGTGTGTGTGCGTGTGCGTGCGTGCGTGCGTGCGTGCGTGCGTGCGTGCGTGCGTGCGTGCGTGTGTGTGTGTGTGTGTGTGTGTGTGTGTGTGTGTGTGTGTGGTTGTGATGGTAGATTGTGTTTGGTGGTGATGGTGGTGGTTTGTGTTTGGTGGTGATGGTGGTTTGTGTGTGTCTGTTGACTGGTATGTAGTGGTGGTTGTGGCTTGTGTTTGGTGGTGATGTGTGTGTGGTTTTGATGGTGGTTTGTTTGTGGTGGTGATGGTGGTTGATGTGTGGTGGTTATTGTGGATTGTATGCGGTTGTGATGGTGCTGGTGTGTCTGTTATTTTGTGTGTGGTGGTTATGGTAGCTTGTGTTTGGTGGTGATGGTGGTTTGTGTATGTTCGGTGATGGTGGTTTGTTTGTGGTGGTGATGGTGGTTTGTGTGTGGTTGTGATGGTGGTTTGTGTTTGTGGTGATGGTGGTTTGTGTGTCTTGGTGATGGTGGTTTGTGTGTGGTTGTGATGGTAGTTTGTGTTTGTGGTGAGTGTGGTTTGTGTGTCGTGGTGATGGTGGTTTTGTATGTGGTAGTAATGGGGGTTTGTGTATGGTTTTGATGTTGTTGTTCATCTGGTAGTGATGGTGGTGTGTGTGTTTATGCTTGTGATGGTGGTTGGTGTGTTGTGGTGGTGGTGGTTTGCGTGATCTGGGTGGTGTGTGGAGTGGTGTGTGGTGGTTTATATGGTTGTGATAGTTGTGTGTGTGTGATGATGGTGGTTTTTTGTGTGTGGTGGTGGTGATGGTGGTTTGTGTGTGTTGGTGATGGTGATTGGTATGTGCGGTTGTTTATCTGGTAGTGATGGTTATTGTGTGTTTGGAGGTTTGTGTGTGGTGGTTTGTGTGTGTTGGTGATATTGGTTTATGTGTGGTAGTTGTCGTGGGGGTGATGTTGGTGGTTTATGTGTGGTGGTGGTTTGTGTTTTTGTAGTTGTCGAGGTGGTGATGGTGGTTTATGTGTGGTAGTTGTGATGGTGATGGTGATTTATGTGTAGTAGTTCTCGCGGTGGTGATGTTGGTTTATGTGTGGTAGTTGTCGTGGTGGTGATGTTGGTTTATGTGTGGTAGTTGTCGTGGTGGTGATGTTGGTTTATGTGTGGAAGTTGTCGTGGTGGTGATGGTGGTTTATGTGTGGTAGTTGTTGTGGTGGTGATGGTGGTTTATGTGTGGTGGTGGTTTGTGTTTTTGTAGTTGTCGTGGTGGTGATGTTGGTTTATGTGTGGTAGTTGTCGTGGTGGTGATGGTGGTTTATGTGTGGTAGTTGTCCACCACGATGGTAGTTTATGTGTGGTAGTTGTCGTGGTGGTGATGCTGGTTTATGTGTAGTAGTTGTCGTGGTGGTGATGGTGGTTTAAGTGTGGTAGTTGTCGTGGTGATGGTGGTTTATGTGTGGTAGTTGTTGTGGTGGTGATGGTGGTTTATGTGTGGTGGTGGTTTGTGTTTTTGTAGTTGTCGTGGTGGTGATGTTGGTTTATGTGTTGTAGTTGTCGTGGTGGTGATGTTGGTTTAAGTGTGGTAGTTGTCGTGGTGATGATGGTGGTTTATGTGTGATAGTTGTCCACCACGATGGTAGTTTATGTGTGTTAGTTGTCGTGGTGATGATGGTGGTTTATGTGTGGTAGTTGTCCACCACGATGGTAGATTATGTGTGGTAGTTGTCGTGGTGATGGTGGTTTATGTGTGGTAGTTGTCGTGGTGATGATGTTGGTTTAAGTGTGGTAGTTGTCGTGGTGATGGTGGTTTATGTGTTGTAGTTGTCGTGGTGCTGATGTTGGTTTATGTGTTGTAGTTGTCGTGGTGGTGATGTTGGTTTATGTGTTGTAGTTGTCGTGGTGATGATGGTGGTTTATGTGTGGTAGTTGCCGACCACGATGGTAGTTTATGTGTGGTAGTTGTCGTGGTGATGGTGGTTTATGTGTTGTAGTTGTCGTGGTGGTGATGTTGGTTTATGTGTGGTAGTTGTCGTGGTGGTGATGTTGGTTTATGTGTGGTAGTTGTCGTGGTGGTGATGGTGGTTTATGTGTGGTAGTTGTTGTGGTGGTGATGGTGGTTTATGTGTGGTAGTTGTCGTGGTGATGGTGGTTTATGTGTGGTAGTTGTCGTGGTGGTGATGTTGGTTTATGTGTGGTAGTTGTCGTGGTGGTGATGGTGGTTTATGTGTGGTAGTTGTCGTGGTGGTGATGGTGGTTTATGTGTGGTAGTTCTTGTGGTGGTGATGGTGGTTTATGTGTGGTAGTTGTCGTGGTGGTGATGTTGGTTTATGTGTGGTAGTTGTCGTGGTGGTGATGTTGGTTTATGTGTGGTAGTTGTCGGGTGGTGATGTTGGTTTATGTGTGGTAGTTGTCGTGGTGGTGACGTTGGTTTATGTGTGGTAGTTGTCGTGGTGGTGATTGTGGTTTATGTGTGGTAGTTGTCGTGGTGGTGATGTTGGTTTATGTGTGGTAGTTGTCGTGGTGGTGATGGTGGTTTATGTGTGGTAGTTGTTGTGGTGGTGATGGTGGTTTATGTGTGGTAGTTGTCGTGGTGGTAATGTTGGTTTATGTGTGGTAGTTGTCGTGGTGGTGATGGTGGTTTATGTGTGGTAGTTGTTGTGGTGGTGATGTTGTTTTTCTGTATGTGTAGTAGTTGTCGTGGTGGTGATGGTGGTTTATGTGTGGTAGTTGTCGTGGTGATGTTGGTTTATGTGTGGTAGTTGTCGTGGTGGTGATGGTGGTTTATGTGTGGTAGTTGTCGTGGTGGTGATGTTGGTTTATGTGTGGTTGTTGTCGTGGTGGTGATGTTGGTTTATGTGTGGTAGTTGTCGTGGTGGTGATGGTGGTTTATGTGTGGTAGTTGTCATGGTGGTGATGTTGGTTTATGTGTGGTTGTTGTCGTGGTGGTGATGTTGGTTTATGTGTGGTAGTTGTCGTGGTGGTGATGGTGGTTTATGTGTGGTAGTTGTCGTGGTGGTGATGGTGGTTTATGTGTGGTAGTTGTCGTGGTGGTGATGGTGGTTTATGTGTGGTAGTTGTCGTGGTGGTGATGGTGGTTTATTTGTGGTAGTTGTCGTGGTGGTGATGTTGGTTTATGTGTGGAAGTTGTCGTGCTGATGATGGTGGTTTATGTGTGGTAGTTGTGGTGGTGATGTTGGTTTTCTGTATGTGTAGTAGTTGTCGTGGTGGTGATGGTGGTTTATGTGTTGTAGTTGTCGTGGTGGTGATGGTGGTTTATGTGTGGTAGTTGTCGTGGTGATGATGGTGGTTTATGTGTGGTAGTTGTCCACCACGACGGTAGTTTGTGTGTGGTAGTTGTCGTGGTGGTGATGCTGGTTTATGTTTGGTAGTTGTCGTGGTGGTGATGGTGGTTTATGTGTGGTAGTTGTCCACCACGATGGTAGTTTATGTGTGGTAGTTGTCGTGGTGGTGATGCTGGTTTATGTGTGGTAGTTGTCGTGGTGGTGATGGTGGTTTATGTGTGGTAGTTGTCCACCACGATGGTAGTTTATGTGTTGTAGTTGTCGTGGTGGTGATGCTGGTTTATGTGTGGTAGTTGTCATGGTGGTGATGTTGGTTTTTCTGTATGTGTAGTAGTTGTCGTGGTGGTGATGGTGGTTTAAGTGTGGTAGTTGTCGTGGTGATGATGGTGGTTTATGTGTGGTAGTTGTCCACCACGATGGTAGTGTATGTGTGGTAGTTGTCGTGGTGGTGATGGTGGTTTGTGTATGTGCTTGTATAGGTGGTTTATATGTGGTGGTGATGGTGGTTTGTGTGGTAGTAATTGTGGTGTTTTTTTTATGAAGGGGGGTCCAATATACAAAAATCATACGTATTTTGGATGCTTATAAAAGACAAAACAAAAGTCTTTGTATTGATTATAGATAATATATTTGCAAGTGAAGTATACAACGATTGGATATAAAATTCATTTTCAAGAAAAATATACGTATACTTAGCATAACTACCACGAGTCAACTTACAAGCATGGATCACTCACACATCTCAAATTTTCGAACTCTAAAGCCATTCTTTATAGAATTAAAAGAGACTAACAAAAAAGCGCATTGAATATAAAATATATAACATATATGTCTCTATACATTAATTACACGTTAATGGTAAGAATATTTAAATGTTGCTTATTGTAATTAAAAAACGTCTTTAAGACAAATAGTTTGATAAAAAAATGCATAGGAATTAGTAGCGCTATTATTAAGGCTATTAAAAATAGTTTGAGAAATCAACTATCGCCTTTGATAAAGTCAAAGTGGAACTGATAACATTTACATAGAATAAATATATAAAAAAAATGATATTAAATTCTTATTAAATAATTCATATTGTTTACAAATAGTATATCTCCGTGTTTATATAGTCAATTATCCCTCTATAAAGTCTGATTTTTCAACCGACCTATTCGAAAACAACTTTCTCTCCTGTCCGAGTAAAAACAATGTAATGTGTTCTTAAACATAATTATCTAAGAAAAAAGGCGTCGTAACAACCAATATCGATCGCTAATTGGATTATCGATGTGTTTGAATGACAGCCCGTTTCAGGTCAAAGTGTAAAGGTCAATACTTTATGTACAATTCACTGACTAAAATTCTTAAATAATTGCTGTTTTCTGTTTTATCTTGTACAGGACAATATGTGATCTTAATGATAAAAGGAGTAACAAAAACCACGCATTTTACTGTTTTCTTCAACACATTTCTGGTTGTATGACATATCCAGTTTTATAGGTGAAGAACCACTTCAGAATGGATCTAAGTAGAGCTACCATCCTGTCGCAAGTAACTGGCAAAATCACAAAAAGTTTCTGGAGCGAGGGGGGCTCGAACATACAGTCTTGGCGGGGATGAGACGTCAGTGATCTCGAGACGGTGCCTAAGACCACTCGGCCACGGAATACCCGATGTCTATAACGTACGTAATTGGTCTTCTGTTTAATCATAAGAAACCAGCATTACATTACACAGAAATACGACTGTCTCATATACGTGAAATTCGTCAGTATTCAGGACTGCGTTTCACAAAAAACTACGACAAAAAATCGTCGTAAACGTAAATCAACAATTATTCATAATATTTTTTATTTTTTAATCGAAATGAAACCAATTTGGCTCAAATCATGCAGAAAGTTACATATTTTCTAGAAATTAAATCGCTTCGAATGTCGATCAAACTTTGAACACACAACGGAGAAATTGTCAAATTGACCTACGTCGATTTTTATCGTTGTCATGTGAAATGCAGCCCAGGTTTGTTGTTTTTGTTCTATAGGTTTCAAAAGTTCAATATTTATTTCATTCTTATCAATGTACAGACATACATTAAAAATAACCATTCTTTACTTACTTATAAGAGACTATAAAGAAAGCGTATTTGAATATAACTTGCTATGTACCTTAATATAATGTTCATGTAAATGGGGAACTCATTGGTAATAGCACCATTTACATAAAATGTATTTTTAAAATTATATCTACCAGGGGTGATTCAGACATAGGTAGACTTTTTACGATAACTCTGGTACATGTTTCTGTATTATAATACCAAATACCACTTACATACAAGCTAGATTATTATTTATTTTATTGATGTGCAAAATATGAAAATAATCTGACAGATAATTATCATGCAGTGACTGTGCAGTTTTTGTACCCATGGAGGGGTAGCATCTCAGTGCACCACAACGTAAGTGTTCCATTTATACCGTTAGACCATTATAAATTAATTGCTAGATTCTCCTCCATTTTTTTCTTAATTAGTGAGGTATTTTTTTAAATTTTATTTTGTGTTGTTTTGTTGTTTTTTTTAATCTTTTTTTTATAATTTTTTTACGGAAAAAAAATTGGATAGTAATCTAGCAATTCATTTATAATGGCCGGAAAACGTTTTAACGTTGTTACTTGTCCAACATTCAGTTATGACGTCGTTAGATGCGTTGCAGATAAAAGCCCGACTTAATCCATTTTATAGATGGTTAACTATATGATCCCAATCTTAGAGTCTATATGAAATGTAAAATAACTGTTATGGAAGCAGATTTACTCAAGCTTCTAAAGCTTTTTCTGTATCCTTTCCACGTAATTTGTTAAAAGTATGTCTTTGTGCTTTATTGTTAAATGTATGCTAAATATAAAATTAATTTATTGGCGTGTATTTACTATCAACATCACATAGATGAAATAACATATTTCGAAAAAAAGTCTACATATTTCTTGATCACCCCTCGTACATATTCATGATGCAAATATGAATTGGAATACACCAGTATAATATAAATAAATAAAGATCGAAGATAAATACCACGTTATTATGAAATGTAAATACTATATGAATTTAAGAAACAAATTTGGTATACTTACTGGAAAACACCCTACCCCAAACACATTTAACAATATAATGAATACAAAAAAAAGACAAACTTATTCAACTTTGTAAATTTGTTTATGAGATTTTTCAACAATTCCTTCATAACAACGCTAAAGACATTTATCACACATAATTTATTTTTAAGGAGTTAAACTTAATAAAATGTTTTTTTACCTTAATTCCAGCAATATTTTAAATTATAATGAACTAAAAAAAAGACAAACTTGTTCTAATTTGTAAACTTGTTTATGATTTTTTATAAAAGATAAGAATTCCTGCAAAATAACATAGAAAATATTTTGACCTAATGTTAAACTGACATATGTGGTTATTATAAGGATAAATACAACATTTTTCTATATTTATATAATGTTATAACATTATTGTATATTCTATACTCTTGTTACATACACCAGACTTTATAAAATTGTACATGTTGTATTATGGTCCGGAGGCCTAAATTACTGAATAAACATATTGTCATTGTCATTGTCATAATTATGTATACAACATTAATTCCGTTTCTATTTTATAAGGTGAATAACCCATGGAGATACTCTTCGTTATATCACATAAATGGAACTTAATTTAATAATATTTAATTGCAAATTTTACATGTTCAAAACATCAATTTGTAACAGAAATAACGTATAAAAATGCAAAATGGTAGGGCTACAAGTTTTAACAACATTTGTTACAGCTCTCCCCAATGCGTCAAAATGCACATACAATTAAAGTGACGATATTTTTTATATACAAACAAACACATATATATTCTTTCGAACAAGCACTCACTTCCACATGCATTCGAACACCCTCAATTGCATTCCCTCGCAGATACGCAATCATGCACACACACACATATTCAAAGAAAAAGCAGTAAACATTTTGCTTGAATTTTGGCGATCATAATAATGTTTTAAAGAAAAAACAAAGTATATAAACATATTATATAAATTATACAAAAGAAAGTTAAAGGAAATTGACAGTATAAAAAAATGTAGAAGGGTTAAAAGATAACACCACCCCCTCCCGTTCACCCCCACCCCCATGATCCCGCCCGAGTCTCATATTAACCCATAGGGACATGAACAATTTGAAACTAGTTATGACTGAAACGTTTTGAGTTTTTAATAAACTTTTGTTTTTAAACTAACATTCTTTTGTTTTTATACTAACATTCTTTTTCATTTAGATTTTTATTTCCAAATAAAAACTTGTTAGTATTTAATGGGTGGTATTTTCTTGTTTTATTAAACAGCTGTAGCCTTTGAGTATTATATAGCTTGCATTGGAATAAGTAATGTTCAGCATTTTCTAACATGCTACCACAACTGCAAGAAGTATTGTGTCGTAGGTGATAATGAAACGAATGTTTTTTGTTCATCTCTTTGTAACTATATTCAGTAGAACTTCGTTGACTCTAACACGGAAGGCTCGAACACCCTATATAGCTCGAACCACTTATCTGGTCCCGAACGAATTTCTATTTCGACGAGTATAAATGTACATGTATGGTATGATGTTGAACAATACTTGGCTCGAACAACCCTTAACTCGAACTAGTTTGTCCAGTCTCGTCGAGTTCGAGCCATCGAAGTTCTACTGTATATTTAAATAGAACATCGTTGGCTCGAACACCATATATAGCTCGAACCACTTATCTGGTCCCGAACAAACTGTTATTACGATGAAAATACATGTACATGTATGGTATGATGAACAATACTTGGCTCGAACAACCCTTAACTCGAACTATTATGCCCAGTCCCGTCGAGTTCGAGCAATCGAAGATCTACTGTATATTTAAATAGAACATCGTTGGCTCGAACACCATATATAGCGTGAACCACTTATCTTGTCCCGGGCAAATTCCTATTTCGATGTATATACATGCATGGTACGACTTTGAACAATAATTGGCTCGAAAACCCTTAACTATTTTGTCCAGACCCGTCGAATTCTAGCCATCGAATTTCTACTGTATTAAAAAAATAGGTTTATTGAAAGGAAACGTAAGACCTTCCATTTATTTAATTTCATGCTAAATTGAAGTATGACTCCCCTAAACCGTGACTTACGACCCGTTTCTATTACGCCTAAAAAGGAAATCTGTTTTAAAAATCCTCCTTTAACATTTATCTGGTTCTACTGTTTTTGAAAGATGCTTTATACATAGTTAAAGAACAGGCAAGACTCCCTAATTTCTTAGATATGATGTTCCAAATACCTGTTTTAACATGCATACCTGTAGCTGCAGGTGATATACCGAAGATGGTCCTTTCCGGAAAAAAGCATAGTATTTGGCAACAATACGTCATTTAAAATCCATTCCTATAGACCAAGCATATTCAGCACCATCTCGCCCACCATACATGATACCCCCAAATGATGTTCCATCGATGTTAGTGATTGTGTTGCGGCCAACGGGTACAGGTATATGAATCACTATGTAGTCGCCATGTCCAGCAATATTAACAGAGATAGAATCGCTTGTATCGATAATTTGAGCGTTATGGCGCAGACGTGATAAACTGCCCGACGCTGGAAAGTAGAGCATTACCGTACTGCTGTCAAATCCGTCTGGTACGATAAATTGATAATTATTGGCGAAATTGCCAATACCTGGAATAACAACCATAGATGCATCGCCGTGACTAATGCTATCTGTTGACAATCCTTGTCCGTACTGAACGACCAATATCCCTTTAGTTGACGTTAGCGATAACGTTTGATAATTGGTGAAACTGTTTGTGTACACTTCTCCCTTGTTTAAAACAAACGGTGCCATTGTTGATATATTCACGCTAGTATCGTTATGTGCAGCAATAATTCGGAGGAAGAAATGGGGTCGGGGTTTCATATATGACACGACGAAAGCAGTCTGTAAAGAATCAAGAGGGGGCATTTGTTCCACAAGATGATCTGCATAGTTGCTAACGACGTGACCTGCCACGTGGCCCGATAACACCACGACGTTTGATGATGCAGAAATGAACGTTCCGCTCACGCCATCGAAGGACTGATACTGAAATGTACCCAAACGGTCAAGATTGATGGTTGTCAATGATCCATTAGGGAATTGTAAAGTAACGACTGTATTGTTTTCAGTTCCAACTATCAAAAACTCACTCAGCCATCTGGGGATTACAGAAGTATGGCCGGCAACAACGTAATCTCTCGAAAGAGAATGTTCTGGAAATACTAAATTGCCACCTAATGTATAAGGAAGCACATTTATAGCGAACACCGTGATATCTGCATCAGAGGTTATTAGAACTCCCTTAGAAGATTTTGTTGAAGCACCCGTCATCAGAAGCACTGGATCCAGTTGAATTGTTTTCTCAGCGTCAATTGAAAACTGTTTGCTGTAATTCGCATATGGTGCAGATACATTAACGTTCACAGGCTGTGCAGATGCAATAGCGATGTAGAGAGATACAGTGTTGGGTTTATCTTCATTTTCCATAAACCCTGTGATGAACGACCTGCCCGCTAATCCCTGACTTAAATCTACATAAAAAAAATATATTTTTTTTATATTTATTTTAGGGTTTTCCCATTCAATACAATTGATTTCAGACAAAGTACCACCGTTGGAAACAGGAAATGCCTCCGTGGAGTAGTTGCATAATGGCGGTTATAAATAATCCTTGTTTCTTCTTCTTTAAAAATGTATTTTCTTTATTGCAATGCTCTTTTATTATTTGAATGACATTATTGATGTATTTTGAACACTTTGAAAGCATTATCATGCTTGAATTGTGAATTTAGAAAAAAAGAATGATTCTTGAATATTGGGGTATGAATAAATGATTTCGGATGCCACTTTGCTAACAGTGAACACATCTCTTAGATGACACATGGCCCCTACATTTCTCATCATATACTGGTAGTGAAGAGGTTAACAAACAATAAAAGTTTCATTTCTTTCTTGGGTCTCTCTGCAGATGACAAGCCTGCAATTTTATTTTATTAACTATAGAATAAAGAACAAAAATCAATGATGGGCATACACCTTAAAAGTTAAACGAACTGGTTAGGTGGCAAGCATCTACCCTTATATTGAATATAAATATTATATCCTTATATCTAATGACGACGTGAACGCCACGTGACGTGTTTCTTTAACGTGATTGGCTAACTGTTATTTTATGAAAAACTTAACTGGTTAACTGGTCTTTATAGGAAATTACATTATCGCAACTAGGGTCATCGTTACCATAGAGATGTAAACAATATCGGACCACTTGGTTCACTTGTTTATTCAGATTTTAA
Organism: Panopea generosa; assembly: GCA_029582155.1. Lineage (NCBI taxonomy): Eukaryota > Metazoa > Mollusca > Bivalvia > Adapedonta > Hiatellidae > Panopea > Panopea generosa. The sequence continues at coordinate 63,780,769 of CM055905.1, read as the reverse complement.
CCACATTCACACTAAGCATAATCTAACCCTTGTATGCTTTTTTCAATGAAACACTAGTCCAGTTTTAATAATGGATAAGTAAATCCGAATGAATACTAGCCAACCACCGTCCTTTCGTAAGTAACGGACACACATTTCATTGTATTTCAACTGAGCTCGGCTCGAATCCAGGTGTGTGTTTCACAAAAAAATTATGAGAAAAATCGTCGTAAACGTAAACCAACACTTGTTCATATTATTTTTAATATTCATTGAAATTAATCCAAAATTGCTAAAACCATGCAGAAAATGATTGTTCATGGTGCTGGTGTGTGGTGGTGATTTGTGCGTGATGGTACTGTATTTGTGGTTGATGTGGTGGTGGTGATAGTGGTTTGTATGTGGTAGTGATGGTGTTTTGTGTGTGGTGGTGATGGTGATGGTGCTGGTGTATGTGGTGGTTTGTGTGTGGTGGTGTTTGTGGTTGATGTGGTGGTGGTGATGGTAGTTTGTATGTGGTAGTGATAGTGTTTTGTATGTGTGGTGGTGATGGTGGTTTGTGTGTGGTGTGTGAAGTGGTGATGGTGTTTTGTATGTGTGGTGGTGATGGTGGTTTGTGTGTGGTGTGTGGAGTGGTGATGGTGGTTTGTGTGTGTGGAGGTGATGGTTGTTTGTATGTTGTGTGTGGAGTGGTGATGGTGGTTTGTATGTGATAGTGATTGTGGTTTGTATGTGGTAGTGATGGTGTTTTTGTGGGGTGGTGATGGTGGTTTGTGTGTGGTGTGTGGAGTGGTGATGGTGGTTTATATGTGCAGTATGGAGTGGTGATGGTGGTTTGTATGTGATAGTGATTGTGGTTTGTATGTGGTAGTGATGGTGTTTTTGTGGGGTGGTGATGGTGGTCTGTGTGTGGTGTGTGGAGTGGTGATGGTGGTTTGTGTGTGTGGTGGTGATGGTGGTTTGTATGTGGTGTGTGGAGCGGTGATGGTGGTTTGTATGTGGTAGTGATAGTGTTTTGTATGTGTGGTGGTGATGGTGGTTTGTGTGTGGTGTGTGAAGTGGTGATGGTCTTTTGTATGTGTGGTGGTGATGGTAGTTTGTGTGTGGTAGTGATAGTGTTTTGTATGTGTGGTGGTGATGGTGGTTTGTGTGTGGTGTATGGAGTGGTGATGGTGGTTTGTGTGTGTGGTGGTGATGGTGGTTTGTATGTGGTGTGTGGAGTGGTGATGGTGGTTTGTATGTGGTAGTGATTGTGGTTTGTATGTGGTCGTGATGGTGTTTTGTGGGGTGGTGATGGTGCTGGTGTGTTTGGTGGTTTGGTATGTGGTGGTGTTTGTGGTTGATGTGGTGGTGGTGATAGTGGTTTGTATGTGTGGTGGTGTGTGTGGTGGTGTTTGTGGTTGATGTGGTGGTGGTGATAATGGTTTGTATGTGGTGGTGGTGATGGTGGTTTGTATGTGGTAGTGATGGTGTTTTGAGTGTGGTGGTGATGGTGCTGGTGTGTGTGGTGGTTTGTATGTGGTAGTGATGGTGTTTTGTATGTGGTGTGTGAAGTGGTGATGGTGTTTTGTATGTGTGGTGGTGATGGTGGTTTGTGTGTGGTGTGTGGAGTGGTGATGGTGGTTTGTGTGTGTGGAGGTGATGGTTGTTTGTATGTTGTGTGTGGAGTGGTGATGGTGGTTTGTATGTGATAGTGATTGTGGTTTGTATGTGGTAGTGATGGTGTTTTTGTGGGGTGGTGATGGTGGTTTGTGTGTGGTGTGTGGAGTGGTGATGGTGGTTTATATGTGCAGTATGGAGTGGTGATGGTGGTTTGTATGTGATAGTGATTGTGGTTTGTATGTGGTAGTGATGGTGTTTTTGTGGGGTGGTGATGGTGGTCTGTGTGTGGTGTGTGGAGTGGTGATGGTGGTTTGTGTGTGTGGTGGTGATGTTGGTTTGTATGTGGTGTGTGGAGCGGTGATGGTGGTTTGTATGTGGTAGTGATAGTGTTTTGTATGTGTGGTGGTGATGGTGGTTTGTGTGTGGTGTGTGAAGTGGTGATGGTCTTTTGTATGTGTGGTGGTGATGGTAGTTTGTGTGTGGTGTGTGGAGTGGTGATGGTGGTTTGTGTGTGGTGTGTGGAGTAGGGATGGTGATTTGTGTGTGTGGTGGTGATGGTGGTTTGTATGTGGTAGTGATAGTGTTTTGTATGTGTGGTGGTGATGGTGGTTTGTGTGTGGTGTATGGAGTGGTGATGGTGGTTTGTGTGTGTGGTGGTGATGGTGGTTTGTATGTGGTGTGTGGAGTGGTGATGGTGGTTTGTATGTGGTAGTGATTGTGGTTTGTATGTGGTCGTGATGGTGTTTTGTGGGGTGGTGATGGTGCTGGTGTGTTTGGTATGTGGTGGTGTTTGTGGTTGATGTGGTGGTGGTGATAGTGGTTTGTATGTGTGGTGGTGTGTGTGGTGGTGTTTGTGGTTGATGTGGTGGTGGTGATAATGGTTTGTATGTGGTGGTGGTGTGTGTGGTGGTGTTTGTGGTTGATGTGGTGGTGGTGATAATGGTTTGTATGTGGTGGTGGTGATGGTGGTTTGTATGTGGTAGTGATGGTGTTTTGAGTGTGGTGGTGATGGTGCTGGTGTGTGTGGTGGTTTGTATGTGGTAGTGATGGTGTTTTGTATGTGGTGTGTGTGGTGGTGATTGTGTTTTGTATGTGGTGGTGATGGTGGTTTGAATGTGGTGTGTGTGGTGGTGATGCTGGTTTGTTTGTGGTGTGTGTGGTGGTGATGAGGGTTTGTATGTGGTGTGTGTGGTGGTGATGGTGGTTTGTATGTGGTAGTGATGGTGTTTTGAGTGTGGTGGTGATGGTGCTGGTGTGTGTGGTGGTTTGTATGTGGTAGTGATGGTGTTTTGTATGTGGTGTGTGTGGTGGTGATTGTGTTTTGTATGTGGTGGTGATGGTGGTTTGAATGTGGTGTGTGTGGTGGTGATGTTGGTTTGTTTGTGGTGTGTGTGGTGGTGATGAGGGTTTGTATGTGGTGTGTGTGGTGGTGATGGTGGTTTGTATGTGGTGGTGATGGTGGTTTATATGTGTGGTAATGGTGGTTTGTATGCGGTGTGTGTGGTAGTGATGGTGGTTTGTATGTGGTTAGTGTGGTGGTGATGGTGGTTTGTATGTGGTGGTGATGATGGTTTATATGTGTGGTAATGGTGGTTTGTATGTGGTGTATGTGGTGGTGTGTGTGGTTTGTATGTGGTGGTGATGGTGGTTTATATGTGTGGTAATGGTGGTTTGTACGTGGTGTGTGTGTTGGTGATGGTGGTTTGTATGTGGCTGTGATGGAAGTTTATATTTGTGGTTATGGTTGTTTGTATGTGGTGTATGAGGTGGTGATGGTGTTTTGTATGTGGTAGTGATATTGTTTTGTATGTGGTGTGTGTGGTGGTGATTGTGGTGTGTGTGGTGGTGATGGTGGTTTGTATGTGGTGGTGATGGTGTTTTGTATGTGGTAGTGATTGTGTTTTGTATGTGGTGTGTGTGGTAGTGATTGTGGTTTGTATGTGGTGGTGATTTGTATGTGTGGTAATGGTGGTTTGTATGTGGTGTATGTGGTGGTGATGGTGTTTTGGATGTGGTGTATGTGTTGGTGATGATGGTTTGTACGTTGTGTGTGTGGTGGTGATAGTGGTTTGTATGTGGTGTGTGTGGTGGTAATGGTGGTTTGTATGTGGTGTGTGTGGTGGTAATGGTGGTTTGTATGTGGTGTGTGTGGTGGTGGTGGTGGTGTTTTGTATGTGGTAGTGAAGTAACGGACACACATTTCATTATATTTCAACTGAGCTGGGCGAATCATGGTGTGCATTACATAAAAAACTTACGAGAAAAGTCGTCGTAAACGTAAACCAACACTTGTTCATATTATTTTTAATATTCATTGAAATTAATCCAAAATTGCTAAAATCGTGCAGAAAATGATATATTTTCTGGAAATACAATCATTTTAAATGTCAATCAAAACGAAAACAAACAATGTAGTAATTGTTATATTGACTTACGGCGATTTTTATCGTCAGTTATGTTGTGAAACGCAGCCTAGAACATCAGCGGTAACAGGTACATGTAATTGACCTTGACCCAGCGTCTTACATTTAAGGCCAATCAGGAAGGATTCCAGAATGACACGTCTTTAGTAAACCATTTTCTAAATAGGATATGTGTTCTATATTATTTTACGGTTTAACTTGACTGTGGAAAAGATTTGATTCCGCGTTTCGAATGAAAAAAAACCCAGAGAATTCTATGGCAGTCCCACTATTCATAGGAATTGAACGCTAACTAATCTGTGACGTCATTAAAACTTTCAGTTGAGGCAACTGACCAATCAATGTGCTGAAATGTGGCTTTCCCAACATTGTTATTTAATGGACCTAACCGGTAGAGCTGGATCCGTACTACAGACTAATTCGAATTTAAGCAAATCATATGTCACTCACCACAGTTTGTCCCCATGTAACCGTCATCGCATTGGCACGCGTATTTGGGTATTAGTTTTGCACCTTTAATGCGTGGCTTTCGCAATATTATTGCACATTTTCCAGTAGTCGCGCATCCACCTGAAACAGTTGATATCAAATATTCAATGTTAATGTACGAATACGACTATTTTAGTCAGCATTAAACATAAATACAATGTTTATAGCCTACACACATTGAATTTCAAGATAAGTGAATAACATGAAATAGATCATTTAACAGAGAAGCAATATATATATTATCTATGTGAATTACATATATTCATATATGCTTGTATAATAAGAGTCACATTAACACATTCATCGTTGTTAGTATATAGAATGCCAATATATATTACATGTAGAGATTTTAACTGACTGTTGTTATATACATTAATTTTATGATGTATGTTTATAATGATCGGTTAATTAATTGTTATCTTTCCTGCATTGTATATGAATTTTGCAATGTTTGTTAACAAAGCTTTTGAGTGTGTGGATATCAGTGATTGAAATATGTATACCATTGCTCAACTACAGTAGTATTCTTAAAAGTAGATATTCCTTAAGTGTCTATATGCGGGACACACCAGAAGGAAATTACATTCATGGGCTTTCTCGCGTATTTTACCGGGTACAGAATATAAGAATCTGACACGGGTTTGAAGTTTGGATAGAAAGTTCCGTCCCAATGGATAACGTTTTGGCGAGAACGAGGCTCTGCAACAGTTATCCCAAATAACGGAGTTTTCTATTCGAACCGAAAATGCCATAAATTATTCCTTTACTTACATACCGAACACATTGAATATTTATTTTAACTAAATTCATCATTATAAATCTTACAACGATCGCTTTCAAAACGTTTAAATGTATGATTCACGTCACTCTTTCCGCATATGCTTTGTACTGGTTCTAACCAGGAAGACTTCGAGCGTGATTTGTTTAAGTTGTAAGAACTTGTTTCACAGTCAAAGTAAAATAAATAAGTTTAAACTATCTAGATTGTTCCAACGTCACAGCGCCAAGAAATATCCAACTTCGGTTATAATGCAGATAAAATTATCCGGTATGCAAGAATGTTTCAACTTATATCCCTTCACGCGTTCATCCTACGCTACTCGCGCTTTGATAAACACCATAAAAATTATGTCGTATTTATTCATGAAATACCTTGCGCAATGACGTATTAATTTATATATACTATGGCTTCATTGCACAGGTCTACTAGAAAGGAATAAAAATCGTAAGAAGTTACGTTTTTATAAATAAGAAAATGTGTCTTTCATGCTGTTTTCGGTGGGGTTGAAAAACTCCGTCCCTCGGGATGAATGACGGTATTTCAGCAGTCTCGGTGCGAAATGTTGCGTCTGCACCTCAAAGCCATGTAAAATACATAATAGTATTTTTGTTTATTGTGTTTCATTTGCTACCTGTCAACCTAAATTTCCATAAAAATACAACAAAACACCTTTTGCATTGTACGAGTCGTTTGCTCTATTATAACATCTAGCACGTGATATATACACAATATATAATGTATCTGGTTATACATATAACACAATACATTTTTCTACGTATAATATTTGAAATAATCATAGTTCACAAAAAACTTGATCAGCAACCATTCCATCTAAGTCTCTATCAGTGTTTTATACTTTGAATATATACAAAACAATCATTTTTTATATAGTGAACTTAATACATGGAATATGCTGGTTTGCTTGCCTTGTTACCAACAATTACATGCACGTTATTTACTATCATAGGAATACAGACCGCGTGCGAAAACCCGAACCTCTTGGGAAGTGGAAACATACATTCGTGGCATGCCTTACTTATTCCTCAAAACAATGGAACTACGGATCTTGTCCAAACGTGCTCTTAACTTACATGTCCAATAATTCGAATAGCATTTTTAGACTAAATGTTACCTGCGCGAAGACTCGACTAGAACTGATTTATCTTAACATAAATATACGCCAGAAATCACGTGACCACATTCTCACTACGTTGAGACATATATTCTCCCCTATACTACTTACTAAGGACCTAGTTACGGCCGCTAGTCAGTTGTCATAGTAACAAAAAATGCTTTAAAACTTCCGAAAAGCATCGCTCATTGTCATAATCATAATCAATTTTTTTGAAATGATGTAGATTTCCTTTCAATTATAATGAGATCGGTAGGACACACAGGAAGTGTGATTGATGATTTAAATATGAGACTTTCAAGTGTGTGGTCTTCGCAATATAAGTCCAGAACTAAGCTAATTGAACATTCGTTAATGCTCACTTAAAAAATGAATCGACTCATTATAACAAAATAAACGAAAATACCTGTACTTTTCTACTTCAGATCTGCAATAATAATCTAATATTCGTGACTGAATCAAGTGTTTGTGTTTTAAAAATGTGTTTTATATGAATTCTAAAAATTGTGTTTCCAGTTTAAATTTAAGTTTGAAGCAAAGAACGAAACAAAATAAAATAAAATGACAGTCGGCTTTTTAGTTTTGTTTATGAAGGTTTTAAAATATACAAAAGTCCTGGCACTCCTTCTCCTGTAAATAAGTACTTCTAAGGGTCTTAACTGGATAGACAATTGACCTGACGCGAGAACGGCCATCTCTCCGCCCGCAGGTCACGTGGCATTGTCTGTCTAAGTAAATACAATGAAATGATTACTTAGACATCGTTAGCTTGTTTAAGAAAAATGGCGATTTAGCAGTCAATATCGATTTGTTTGATTTACAGTCTGCGTTAGGTCAGCTGAAATAGAACTCACATTAAATAAGGTAAATCTTATTAGATAAATACATAATGAAATCAAACGTCTCGCCTTATCACTTTATCATAATGTGATACTAGGAAAGGGTATTTTATGGGGTAATTGTCCGTTAGTTCAATGTCATAATTATGGAAAACTGAGGCATATTTCTGGGTAGTTATAACCAATACTGATCAAATATTTTGTAAGCTTATTCTATTATCATCAGAGCTCAAGAGTATCCAGAACAATGTCAAATGAGTAGTACTACCCATCAAAAGAGGATCTTACATGAGTGCTCATTTATTATTGAATTTATTAAACGAGTTGTCAAAAATATATATTTGCGAGACTCTGCCGAAAACCATATCATTTTTGCCAGCAAGTAAGATAAAGTAATACTAAATGAGTAGGAAAGTAAGTATTTCATTTTCAGGTCAACTTTATAAAGAGAGAGAAAACTAAGTTTCCGTAAGTTACCATGACATAACGACGTCATTTAGATATTCAAGCAAGTCGAAATGTAGCATAGCATTTTTCGTACGATAGCGGAGTTATACGGAAAACACCGAGCGATGATCGGGAGTAATATTGTTCTATGTTGATAAAAAAAATGTCACGGGTTTAGTTCACTCTTGCGCCGGAAGCTATGTGATAAACAACCATAGGCTCCAAAAATAGTTAAAAATCTTGGATCTAAACAAAACAGTGGTTGATATATATTAAATATTATCTGTTGGGAATTGCGTTAAAACACCAACGGGGACCCAAGAAAGCATGAGTCCGATATGTTTGGAATAGAAACACCATTAACAAACAAATGAAATATAACGGTTTGCTACAATTTATAGAGAGTACTAGCCAAACAATTGATCCGGCTTGGTTTTTAACTTTACTTAGGTTTAATAAATTTATGCAGCCAGTCAGAGTTACACTGGAACACACTGTTCTGCATAAAGAGAAATGAAATTCTGGTACATTAGACACATTACCAATGGTTTGTTTCAAAAGATAGTCTTCTCTTGATCCAAATATGCAGAAACATGGGATTGACCGGGTTGCCTTTTCATTATTTCGATGGTTTCATGACATCCCTTAATTTTTGATAATTCCACCCATTTTTGCAGTATATCACTACGCACCTTTAAACTGTTATAGTTTCATCAAATAGTACCCAATGTTCTCGTATTTACAAAGAAAAATGACAATGTTATGCGTTTTCAACAAAAAAAGGCCTAACCGATTGAATTTCTTGGGCGTACGAATATGGCAACCGTCATATAATCGAGGTAATTCGTAAGTGAAACCCAAAACTGAATCGAAATATAACTGGTATTTGAGAAACAAGATAAAGTATAAAAGTTTGTACTAATCCAGGACAGATAACTCAACCATTTACAGCTGGACGAGCCCAGATTTCGAACCTATTATTTCAAATCCAATCAAAAGTCCTACTGGAATTAAAAAGAGACATATATACATTTCATGATCATATATAACATACACAAGTTTAATCAAAATCCGATCAATTATTTTTTTTATCAAATAAAATATACCAGGCCTGGCTAGGTTTTGTTTTCGGCCATATTCTAGGTTTTATATTTATAAACAGCATATCCAATATTAATTAAAGTCTGACAGACCAATAACAGAACATTGATTGTTTTAACGGTTGGAAATATCATAGTTTCACTATCCGAGAGGAGATATCTTAGGCAAAAGTCCTTATTGTTTAGGTTTAATACAGTCAAGTTGGATCAAATATCAATTCTAAATATTTTATCTGCTTACCGAGATGGATGACACAAAAATTATACATGTGTGTATATATATACGATGACATGACAGCATCAAAACATATGTACGTCTCGCTACACAATAATGTTCCGCTTCAGTCACGGATACAAGATTCTTATGCCAAAACAAGTTCTGCGTTATTCGATTTTCGTATATTTTGAAAATGTATTAATGAATGAATGAATGAATGAATGAATGAATGAATGAATGGATGAATGAATGAATGAATGAATGAATGAATGAATGAATGAATGAATGAATGAATGAATGAATGAATGAATGAATGGTGTTTTACGGCATGTCGACACATAAATAGGTCATTTTGTGCGCGCAAAGATTATTGGACGTGATGATGACAAAAATATATTAAATATATAAAGAAATCAAGATTTTTCTTTCAGATGTGAAAACAATATCTTGGCTTAAAATACAGAGATGAGATGCCACTGGATTTGCAGGAACAGAGTGCTATTTGATTTTAGGAGACGGATGAATTTTGTAAAAAGCATGGTCTGTTTTGAAATAAAGACTCCACTGTTTTTAAAACAAACAAGCTGGTCAACATATCAGTTAATGTGCATTTTGTAGGTGGAAACACATTCATTCTCTGACAAAAACAACACTTTTAACAAAAGTGTATGTGTAAAAAAAGTTAAAGTGAATCAGATAGACACTGTTTTAATTAGATTATATAGCAAAATCTGACTGTTTAGTGAGACCTTAATATGACATATTCACTTACAGGTAAAACAGATGTTTTCAAACTGTGTATAGTTGCAACCATTGCTGTTGTCAAAGTCTTCAGCTAAAGCACAAATCTCACCATTTTCGCAATCACTCTTTCTTGAATCGCCCTGTAAGAAAGTAGTCGTTGCCGTGTTTACAAAAATAAAATTAATCGATTAGATAATACGTACGAGGTGTGTTAAAAAATTACACGGACGTTTGTAATAGTTTCAACATTTATTATAGCACAAGAATAAAAAAAAATATTGCCATTAAACGTAATGTTTCATCTACCCAAATGCCAAATTTCATGATGATATTGAATACCGTTATGTAGCAACAGTGCTATAACATATGCATGTAACGGCTACCCGGAGCAGTCTAATGACGTCAGCGACGTCAAGTATTTGCACAATGTTGAGCCAGTCTAATCTAAATGAACTTCAATTTCAAACTCGTTGTATTATTGCACTGTTCAAGGAATAGTGATATAGAGATGTGGATGATAAATGGGTTAAATGATTTGTATAAATTGCATCCAAGGGCCAAGTGGGTACTTTGGCAATAAGTGTTTTGGAAAGTAAACCGTCATGCAAACAATTGCCGTTTGACATCACTTGACTGTTCCGGGTAACCATAGGCTACCATATATATTTTCTAGCACTGCTGCCACATAAACATATCCAATATAGACACGAGATTTGGCAACTACATTGAAGACATATTACTTTTTATGACAATATAGTTTTTTATGGTTGTTCTATATTAAATGTTGAAATTAAATATTGCAAATATCCACGTAATTTTTTAACACACCTCGTACTTTTAAGTCCTTGTGGAACAAGTCCCGGTTTTCACCTCAAGTTAAGATTTTTCTCAACTCACAATATTCTCCAAAACCTCTCTAAATCATAACTTAAACTCATTATACATCAAATGACCAAACATAATTAAAATCACACCTTTACTCATTAGTAAAGAATAACACGCAAAACGATCAAAGTAAATGAAGTTATAGCATTTTAAAAATTGAGTTGAGTAAAATGTCAAGTTCATATAGTATGTTCAGTGAAATTTGAGTCAAATCAACATCAAAGTAAAGAAATGAAATAAGAGATGTTGTCAATATATGGAAATACATGTTACATAAACGTGTTATATACATGACGAATGATAAGACATTGGGGTTGGTAAGAGGGTTGCCAATTACTTACCAACGACCAATAACTTACGTAACGTCTCACTACAAATTGCACCACCATTTTATCTACACGGCAATCTCGTTTTTAAGCTTAAAAATGTCCTATGTAATTTGGTCTTAACTATTTTCAAAACGGTTTGTAATGATTGTGATTTCTGTCTATAGATGAGTAGAAAAAAAAAGCTGGCATAGCCTATACTGCCATTAGACATCCCTGGTTATACAATAGTGATTTTTAAAATATTTTAACAGTCGTGTGTATTTATAAGCATTTCAGGACTTCTGTTTTTAGAAACATCTTAGGGTGTCACTTGACTCTCTTTAAAAAAAACTAGTTATTTTACAATTTTATGTGGTGATACATTCCTACTATGAAAAACAATGCTTTAAATCAATTCTATCTGGAATATTATTGTTACCGTGGAAACCATTTACCACATTTTGTATAGATGAAAGATCAAAAGTCAACATAGAGATATTTCAAAATATGTTATTAAGTTACTGCTTACTTTCTCTTATAGAGACATACAAACATGTAATTAAGTCACTGCTTACTTTCTCTTATAGAGACATATAAACTTATGTATTCAAGTCACTGCTTACTATCTCTTATAGAGACATATGAACATTTGTAATCAAGTCACTGCTTACTATCTCCTATAGAAAAATACGAAACTGTGTCATTAAGTCACTGCTTACTATCTCTTATAGAGACATATACACATATACGATTAGGTCACTGCTTACTATATGTTATAGAGACATAGAAACAAGTGTCATTAAGTCACTGCTTACTATCCCTTATAGAGACATATAAGCAAGTGTCATTAAGTCACTGCTTACTTTCTCATATAAATCAATTACTTCTTACTATGTATTATAGAGACATATAAACATGTGTAAATAAGTCACTGCTTACTATCTCTTATAAAGACATATAAACATATATAAATCAATCACTGCTTCATACATGTATCTCTTATAGAGACATATAAACATGCGTCAATAAGTCACTGCTTACTATCTTTTATAGAGATATATAAATATATGTAATAAAATCACTGCTTACTATCTCTTATAGAGACATATAAATATGCGTCATTAAGTCACTGTTTACTATATTTTATAGAGACATATTAATATATGTAATAAAGTCACTGCTTACTATCTCCTATAAAGGCATATAAACATGTATAAATCAATCACTGCTTACTACATGTATCTATTATAGAGATATATAAACATGTGTCATTAAGTCACTGCTTACAATCTTTCATAGAGACATATAAACATGTGTCATTTAGTCACTGCTTACAATCTTTCATAGAGACATATATACAAATGTAATTAAGTCACTGCTTACTATCATTTATAGAGACATATAAACATGCGTCATTAAGTCACTGCTTACTGTCTCTTATAGAGACATATATACATGTGTCATTAAGTCACTGCTTACTTTCTCTTATAGAGACAGATAAACGTATATCATTATGTGACTGCTTACTGTTTCTCTTCTACACCTCCTGATGGACGTTCCCGCACCCAGAATGCATTGCGGCAAGAGCAAAACCTGAAACAAAAAAAGACAAAATTATGAAGCAAACGTTTTATCACATATACTATAAGAACCTAGTACAAGGGGCTACCTATTCATTTAGCGGTGTTGTCCGCAGAATTCGGTGCAATATATATTTAGAGAATATCATGTTAGTGTCTGATTTTATCAACTTTATTAGGTGATGTTTAGAAAACAATCAGGACGAGGCTCTGGGGAGTCCTTGTTCTTTTTTCGTGCCGAACCTGATAAAGTTGATAATATCAGACACTTACATGTATTCTAATTACCATGCCAATATTTCTAATTCGTTTTTATTTAGTTTTGTATTGACGTGATAAACCTATTATTTTGTATTTGGAACTACTTTTAATCCTACTGAAAATGAATAAAAAACAATATAGAAATTTTGACATGATAAATAGAATACCATGTTATCGTTTCTTCTCAGTTTAGCTAAAGAGGCTTTGATATCATTTTTGAATAAGAAACTTTTTGTCTGTTTCACAATTAACACACACAATGATCACGGTGTTTATCAATTTGATCACCTCGGCCTTTTTGCTACGCAATAAACGAAACAAAGCGCAACGGAATAGACAAAGCTTTGAGATAACACGTTCACGAATAAATAATGGTTTTGCCGTCATTTAATTGTAAGATACAGCAAAAGTTCTACATTTTTTAACCTCGATAACAAAGTCGAGCGACGCAAATATGACAAAGTCATTGTTTGACCAAGTGCCTGACTTAAAGGCGATTGCGGTAGTTTCCGTTTTTCACAACGTTATGATTTTACGTGCGCACCGGTTGCACCGTTTGATGTATTTTCGGATAATTTGGACAAATTTTTATTGGAAGTTACATATTAAATCACAAACCTGAAATGAATTTTTTTATAATAAGAGCAAAAGAAGTAATAATTTATTGATTGGCAAAACATGAAAATTAAGAAAACTGAAAATAATTGCTTTGCCATGTAGAAGGTCAATTTCGTTTTTTTCAAAAATAAGCATGGTGAGCTATTGTTTTTAAGATGTTATATTATAGAACAATGTTTGATCAATAATTCATGCAATTTTAACCAAATTCTATTGGTGAGAATTTTTTTTTTTTTCAATTTAAAAAAAAGGGGAGATAATTTGAGAAAAAAAAATTGCTCAACATGTTATTTTTTTCCAAGAAGAAACTATTTGTATGTAATTTGTTGTTTATTTCTGGAAACTATTTGTATTCACATGTATTTAGTGTAGAATTCATGTTATGACTATGCATTATTTTCATTTTTTGGGATTTCTCATATTTCATGGTATTTTCTTCTCCGAGCATAGGACATCTTAAAGGGTCAAAATAATAAAAAGAAGCATGGTGACATACTGTTTTTATTTCATTTTTGTATAACATTTGTAATTATCTAACAACCCTGAAAGTTTCAACAACATCTATTGGTTAGAAAAAAAATGATGAAACTGTAGCAATCGTCTTTAAACATTAACATATATTTTCTATAGACGTCGCTCACAGTAATGGTACCTTCTTTATAAAACTAATAACCGAAACATAAAACTGTCCCCAGATATTTGATCTTTATCTTAATTATACGTATGTATCAAATTTAAGGTCGTGAAACGATCTTTTCCGTTTACGGGTATTACATTACTTATGCTTTTGACATGATCTACGAGGTATGTCCCAAAAGTTATAGGACGCTTATAGAAATACTTTAATACATTTCCATATTTAAACCCAGTGTTGAATACATTATAATTGATGACAAAAAAATCATCTTCCAACATAAATTAGATAAAAAAGAACTCTGTTTAACAAACTTTAAACATTATATTCGAAATCTTTATAAAACAGAAATATATAGCAAAAGTAAACTTTAATTTGGTAGGATTTAATGCTCTTATTGAGGTCTATAAACCTATTGTAAACTTATACAAGATGTATTTATTGAACATATATGTCTATGTTGAATACTTCTATGAAGTTATCTTATTTTGTATCAAAAACGCACTGACAGCGGGTTTCTGTTTCACCAGCATTTTCTTTGGTGTATCGTCTTGACCGATTGCGGAATGGTGATTCAACTATTCAGTAACCACTGGGAATTAAAAGTAACACAGTTTGTCTAAATCATAAGGATAGATAATAGGAGAGGTGATGATTTGTATGTGATGCCCTAAATACCAAATTGACAGGATCGTCTTATTACGTTTTGGGACATACCGCGTACTTCTTTTAATTTGGCATTTAGTCACATTTAACGTCATTTTCTCCATGTCCGGGCCTAACTTTCAACATGGTTCCCGGCCTAAAATGCTATGTTTAAAAACTGCACAAAAAGGGACACGACAGTTCCGTGTAGTGGAGAGAGTGACATAATTTCAAGTCAGAGGCGTTGTTTGTTGTTTTTTTACAATAAACCTTAACGCCATTACGCAACACAGGGTTAAATACGCGCACGTTAAGTGCCTCGTCAATAAAGTCAGAATGAACAGTCAAGATGAAGGTATAATGATTACTATTTTTCCGTTTTTGCTAGGTTCGAATCCCACCGCTGCCACCAATTGTTCCGTTTTTGCTAGATTCGAATCCCACCGCTGCCACCAATTGTTCCGTTTTTGCTAGGTTCGAATCCCACCGCTTTCACCAATTGCTCCGTTTACTTAATTGACAGCAGCAGGACACTTTAAATACTTTGTCTGTTGTCCGAGTAGACTGATAAAGACTTAACGCAAGTGAAGTTTATATACTTTTAATAACACAATGCAGTATTAGTTTCTATATCTAGATGTATAGTTCCAAATGTACTGATAATCAATGTTTATATTTTCACGCAATGATGTTTCCAGTAACTAATTCACACAAGTCCAGCTATGAAGTAATATTAGTTTATATATTACATTAATTTAGAGAATAGATCTAAACTTCCAAAGGCCGGAATTCAAAAGGAACCCAAATAACTCCTAACATCCCCTTTTATACAAACACAACCCCCACTGTGTTACCAATTAAACACACCCCTCAGTTCTACACACAAGAGGCTGTACTGTACACAGGGATGTCTACCCTGACATGGTCATGTGGAAGTATTAAGGCTTCAACACATACACACCAGTGTTAACACATACACACTGATGTAAACACATACACGCTGATGTGAACACATACACAACAGTGTTACCACATACACGATGGTGTTAACACAGCAGAGGTAACCATAGTGATTTTACATCTTAAACGCAGCTGTGTATAAAGTAAGCACATAATTACCACCAAGTATAAACAAGAATAACTCCTATAATAGTTAAAGTAACTGAACCATTCTCTTTCATATCAACAGAAGAATATCATATTTTGGGTTAAAATAATAGAACTTTATCATCATATTAAACAAAATCGCAACACTATTACATTACAACTATGTATGTATATGTTCATTGTTTTACCATATGTTACTTGATGATTGTTTTATTATTTCAGTTATGATATAACATTTTCCCCATAGAAAAAATGGTGTTGTCCGACAACTTGATTTGAAAGAAATAATTGAAACGTGTTTGGTAAATTTAATTATTTTAGAAAAAAATCGCGAACATATACATTTTAAAATCATTATACAAAGGTAAAATTTGAGTGGAACATACTTATGTCAGAGACATCTGCTTATGTGGAATGGAATATATACACTGTGCTCTGGTTAGTTCATAGTTCGTGTTTGAAATGTCATATATGACTTGCCGCCCCTCAGCATTTTCATCGGAAAATAACGTCTGTCATCGCATTTTGACCATATTTAATATATTTTAACACAGAAAATAATCTTATGAAAATTATATTAACGAATAAATTTAGTTTCTGTTGGTGTCCCAAAAATTTGAGGGAAAAAAATGAGAGATTATATACAGATTGTATCAAGCATCTCCGATGTCCTTTATTAAATATTGCAACGCCAATATGACGCTGTTTTAAAACTAATGGACGCTTCTATTTATATACATACGTATTCTGTATTCTAATAATTCATGTAGATAGAAAAATATCATCGGTTTTGATACATTTAAGATGCAGTAACCGGTATTCCGATGTTCGGCTATTTTTTTAAACGAAACGAAATACATGAAAAAAAATAACGTCGATCGTTTAGATGTACCGTTACCGTGCGCGACGTCATAAGTTCATATTTTTTTAAACATTATACAAAATACATCCATATAATTAAAAACAGTAGTTCACCCAATATGCCACATATTAAAGAGCTATCAGCAACGTTGCCATGGTATTGCTGATCAATAAATATCAACGTCACTTTAAAGGGAGTATATTAGGATTTTCAAAGTTTTAAAATTGGCTAAAAACATATTTGTTCAATGAATGATTACTATATATACAGACCCAGTACTGCAAAAAAATATATCTTTTTAAACATGCCAAAATAATATATTGAAAAGGACTTACCTAAATTGCACTAAGCACCTTTGTTACACGATAATAGACTGACGTAATATTTTGTGACGTATGAGTCGCATTAATTTATAACGATTTCAATATGATCCGTTATAAAGATTTCACGTTGTAAAAATTGTTTCACCTTCGAAAGAATCAGAATGATAATGCGAACGTCGTCAAACAATATTTAAGTGTGGTTTATTTTTAGAATAGGGTTTTCGTTTCAAGTTAACTGCTCCAATTCACATATCGATTGTGTCACATTACGGTGGATTTGACATACTGTTCTATTCGGTTTATATTTATTAGTGATGGTGAGAAGCTTTGTATCCATAGTGATACTTATTTATGTTTTTAGCGTTTTATTCTCAATCATCGCTTAATGAACTTCGTGATTTAAAGGAATCAAAATGTATAACGCCAATAAGTCAAAGTGACTTTGATCGCTTTACTGTGCGGGTGTGTAGTAAATCCTGTGACATATATTTATAGCAATCACGTGTAATATCACTGCCGATTAATCGTTTGGTGTTTTCGGTATAACTCCGCTGACGTACGTAAATTTCCGAACTTCTTTCCTACTTCCCCGAATATATAAATAACGTCGATTTATCATGGTAAACTGACGTTATTATGAGACGTTACGTCATACGAAGAATAACGGAAACAAATATGACGGATTTTTTCTCGTCCTTTATAGACAAGATAATCATGTTGAATAAGTGGTAAACGTACTATTTGTTTAAGTTATGTGAAAAACAAATCTTACATCCGTGCTCATTTATTATTTATTTCATCAAGCTTGTTACCAAAAGTGATATACCGCTCGACGGAGCCTCGCATAATATATCTTTGCCAACTCGTTTGATAATTCAATAATAAACGAGCGCTCAGTGTAAAGTTAGTTGGTAGTTCGCAGTTGGTAGTTGGGGATTCGAATAACCAACTACCGACCAGTTGTCAGTTGGGGATTCGGAATCGTTATTAAAATTACTATTTAATTTACAAATTTAACTCGTGTTTATATGTTTAAAAATATAATCAATAAAAAACGAATGTATTTGAATCCCCAATTGGCAGCTGGTTGGTATTTGGCGGCGAGTCCCCAACTGAACATTTGGAATTGCCGTCTAGTGAGTATACTCGTAAGATCCTTTATTTATGGCCACCAAAAAGAATACTGATGTGTTAGTTAATAGTATTATTTTGCGATAAAGAAAGTAAAATGATTTTTGCATCTACAGCATTCACTCCATTTATGGGTTTGTGTGAATATAGATATTAATGTTATCTTTAAGTTTCTCATAACTATGTTTAGACCTATTTCAGTGATATGAAT